>BPLR01002855.1:0-65587 GCA_021605095.1 Caerostris extrusa
GACACTCTAATGAGCATTAGGTGAATAGCTCTGTGTACACGGCCTCTTTCTTGAATAGGCAGCTTGTTTATCTGTACTTCTTACATGGTGGGGAAACCCAATTAGAGTTATTCCGGCCTAATCTCCACGAAAAGAGAGATGCGATTCTATACGCGATCATCTGTTCTAGATCTGTGTTTGTTTGTCCAAAGCTTAGCATTGAACATCTGGTACGGCGTCCTATTTTTGAAATTTGAAGATGTTTAGTAAGTTAAAATCGTTAAAGGATTTGGATTTTTTAATATGTGTAAGCCTAGTAAATGGAGAAAATAAGTTGGCTCTAATGAACCTTAAATGAATTGATATTTTGTTGAAAACTGTATGGTAGGACATGTTTTTGAACAGACTTGAACGATTTTTAAGCAAAGCAGTACTAATATAGTTATGCAAGATAATTCGTCGATTATGCCATATGAAACAACAGCAACAACAATACACAGATTTATCATTAGTGAAGCAATGCCACTTAGACTAATATTCAAATGATAAAACTAAGATATGCAGAATTAAAGCAAGATATAATTTTCTAATAATAAATTATATAATTTTCCAATATTTATATCATATAATTTTATTAATAATAATTATGAATAATTATTAATAATAATTATGAATACAACCATATAATTTTCTAATAACCATATAATAATAATATAAATATCAATGCAACCATATAATTATCTAATACCATATAATAATCCAATGATTATCAATACAACTATATAATTTTCAATAATTATTAATAGAACCATAAATTTTTCCAATAATCATCAATACATTTTTGTTTAATTTTAACAAAAGAAATATTGTTATTCTACCTAAATTTTTGAACTTGAATTGGGTAAAAAAAATAAATACATAAATAAAAAAAATTGATACTCTATCAGTGTCTTTACAAGCTAATTTCCTAGTAAAGATACTAACTCCGGCTGACTGACTTCAAATTTACTATTGATTACTGATTTCAAATTTGAAGATGTTAAAGTTAAAATCATCAAATGATTTGGGTTTTATTATGTGTGAACTGAAGTAAATGGAGAAAATGAGTTGGCTTTAATGATCATTAAATGGATCGATATTTTATTGAAAACTGTGTAACAGAACATGTTTTCTCCCAGTGTTTTTTTAATTACTTGATTGGTTTGTAAGTTAAGTAGTATTAATATAGTTACTTAAAATGTATCCAGATAATATTGGGAATACGTTATTTAAAATTATTAATTATGTTTTAAATTTAAATGGATTATGTTTTAAATTTTAATTTTAATGTTTTTAGTCAATTTAAAATATTTTTTTAAATTCTGTAGTCATGTTTCTTCTGTGCACCGCTTTGACCAGAAAGGAGAAGTTTGAAGCAGGAATGGAATATTTTGAAAGTGTTGGGAGACGAACATTTTCGAAAGAGTTGAAGTCGTGTGTCGTGAGTTTGATAGTGTGTTTTTCTGAATTGTTGTATTATTGTTTAGCGAATGATCTAATGTAAATGGATTGAATACTAAATATGACATAAAAACAATAGCAGCAATACTCAGATTTATCAATAGTGAAGCAATGCCACTTCCACAAATATTCAAATAAAAAAATTAGGTATGTAGTATTAAAGCAAGACACATCCATATAACTTCCCAATAATAAACACTACTGTTTTATTTTTTAATTTTAATAAAAGAAATATTATTATTTTAGCTAATTTTTTCCACAGCAACGGAAAAAAATAAATACCTAAATAAAAAAAAATATCAAATTAAACCAATGTCTCTACCAGTTAATTTTCTAGCTAAGATAGTACTTTTAAAAAACACAAACCAAGTACACTAACCTAATTTCATCCATACAAAACCCCTTCATGTAAAAGCACTCCTTCGTAGTTACCCTTATATGTTTTTCCCTTTCCCTAACGCATCCGCCTTAATCTTTACCTCTGTAAATGGCCATCCTCCCACACAGAAGACATATTGACAGAAAGGAGTGTGACCTCACCCAATTAAGATATACCTGCATGTGAAGCATGCGAACAAATGGGAAGACATTGTAATGAGCATTAGGTGAATAGCATGTGCACAATGGTCATCTTTCGAATAGGTAGTTTGTTTATCTATACTTCTTACATAAAGGGGGATCCAATTAGGAGTTATTCCGACCTAATCTCCATGAAAAGGAGATGCGATTCTATACGCGATCCTCTGTTCTAGGATTGCGTTCGTTTGCGTTCATTGAATTCCGGTACCGCGTCCTGTTTCCAAATTTGAAGATTTAAAGGATTTGAATTTTATTATGTGTGAGTAGAAGTGAATGGCGAAAATGAGTTGGCTTTAATGATCTTAGCATTGAATATCCGGTAGAATCTGTTTTTTAAGTATTTTTTTAACTACTAGAATGATTTTTAGTTAAGCAGTCCTGATTCCAAATTTGAAGATCTGTAAAGGATTTGAAAACTTTTATATGTTTTTTAAGTATTTTTTAACATCTGAAGTAGAAGTGAATGGAGAAAATGAGTTGGCTTTAATGATCATTAAATGAATCGATATTTTATTGAAAACTGTGTAGTAGAATCTGTTTTTTAAGTATTTTTTAACTACTAGAATGATTTTTTAGTTAAGCAGTGCTAATATAGTTATTCAAAGTATACCAAGATAATGTTGTAAATCTTGTTGACTTTAATGATCATTAAATGAATCGATATTTTATTGAAAACTGTGTAGTAGAATCTGCTAATATAGTTATTTTTAAGTATTTTTTTAATTTTATCTAGAATGATTTTTAGTTAAGCAGTGCTAATATTGTTATTAAAAGTATACCAAGATAATGTTGTAAATCTTGTTGGCTTTAATGATCATTAAATGAATCGATATTTTATTGAAAACTGTGTAGTAGAATCTGTTTTTAAGTATTTTTTAACAACTAGAATGATTTTTAGTTAAGCAGTGCTAATATAGTTATTCAAAGTATACCAAGATAATGTTGTAAATCTTGTTGGCTTTAATGATCATTAAATGAATCGATATTTTATTGAAAACTGTGTAGTAGAATCTGTTTTTTAAGTATTTTTTTAACAACTAGAATGATTTTTTAGTTAAGCAGTGCTAATATAGTTATTCAAAGTATACCAAGATAAGGTTGTAAATGCATTATTTTAAAAATTTTTTAAATGCAGTAATATGCAGTAAACAAATAAAGATTTTTTCAGCTAATAAGCAAAGTTTCAGTAATTTTTTATTCAGTAAGCAAATAAAAAGTTTCAGTAATTTTTATTCAGTAAGCAAATAAAAAAAAAAAGAACACGACCGTTCGAGATGAGATGAATGTGGAAGACGACAAATAATACATCTTATATGTGCGCCACACAACAACTTTTTAAGATAATAATATGAAGGGTTGAAGATGCACAATTTCTAAATAACAACTTTTGTCTTGCTATTAAACTCTTTTAACTGTCTCTTTCACTGGAAACTTTAAAATGACAAATGATTCACGGTATTGGTTTGGGTATATCCTACACTTCCGGTCGTGTTTTGAGTATATTCTACATTTCCGATAATATTTTAGGGTACATTCTACCATTACATCCCTACATAAATTCATGATTTGATTTTGTTGGATAAGTGTTGAAGTCTCACTTCTCTTATTCTTTTACTGGAATGGGGTAATATGTTCCATTTAATATCGTTCACCTTAAAAAAATACTACCATCTTTAATATTTTGTATAAACAATTTACATACATCCTGTATATGCTAAGTATTTTTACACAACTACTTTTTTAAATTTTAGCATTTTTTTCTTTTAATAGTTTAATCCCCATGTTAATTTTTACTACCATGGTAAGAAATTTAAGAATCAAATTTTCACTTAGAAAAGCCGAACAAAATTCGAAGCATAAATTGTAAGTTTAGTTTGTTACATAGGAATATTATTAATAAACATAATATATGAAAAGAAAAATTGTATGCCTTACGAACATTTCAAAAGTTTCTTTCTAATATACATAAATATTGAAGTTACCATTTAAAGATCTTTATAATACTAATATGATAATTATTAATACTTTTACATTGAAGGAAATAATATAACTTCCAAAATATAATATGTAATTAATAATATAAATAAGTATCAAATGATTCATCATTTCTCTCCATTTTACTCATTTTCTAATCACATTGTTTAAACCATAAAATAAATAACACATAACATTGTTTGAAACAATAATATTATTTTCACAATAAATAAATAAATATCTCATAATCCATAAGTTTAAAAGATTATTTCGGAGTGTAATAAAATTGCTCTTTTAATTTCAGTTTCAAAACATATTTTATTTTATTTTTAATTTCATTGTTACCAATGCTATCATTACGCTTTATTCCACTGAATCAAATCTCACTTAAAAACTTCTTAGAGTTTATTATAATCATACATCTCTGATGATAAACTGTGGGCAATAAAAGTTATCCGAAGAGTTTGCAGGGTGCAGTTTAATAAAAGATGCAAAATTGCCTCCTGCAGTCTGCAGAATATGATATTATCCGCATTTTCCACTCAGGATTCTTTCAGTAAGTAGTGATTCTTTCTCTCTCTCTTTCTCCCCGAGATGATGGCCATGATTGATCATGTGAGGCAGAAATTAATAAACTGTATTCTTCTTCGAAAAATTACTTTGATTCTATGTTATAATTTTATTTGTATTTAGTCTGGGTAATGAAATCATGGCGCAGAAGAGAAGGGATGCTGAAATTGTCTGGCGAACAAAGTTTATTTTATAAATAACAAGGGAAACAGACCGCAACTTATTTAATTTTATCGCAAACTTTTCATTTAATTAATTACAAATACTTAAGTAGTTTTATAAATAAAAAGTTATAATATAAAGCAATTGTAATGACTTATAATACTATCATAAATTAATTTTGAAAATATTTGGGAATAAGCTTAAATTTTATAATTACAAAGGTCTTTTGTTAGGCCTGATGGAATACTGACTAGCGCTGTGGCGCTTGCTGTCCCAAGTTTTGAGTTCGAGTCCCAGTGTTACTATGGACATTTTTAATGGTATGAAGTTTAAAGCTATGTCAATGTCTAATATGTCTGTGGAGCGCGTGGTGTAGGACTTACAACACTTCCCTATAAAAAGTAACCTTCTCATATCTCGAAATCTGCCAGTAGGCAGACAGCCTCGGCCCATTATGGGCTGCTGTACCACAGCGTCCGTTAGCTAAATCTAATTGTGTCTTATAAGTAATGCACATGTTAGCATGAATTGGAATGAGGATAATATGGAGGGCGTAATTGCCGAGTGACTAACGCTCTGGCACTTTGTGTCACTGGTTTCGCGTCCAAATCTCTATTGTGCCCTGGAGGTTTGTAGGGTTTTTTGTAATCCACTTTAAAAAGTAGGTTGTCTAATAAGACCGTAGAACGCTGTGGGGGTAGTGTTACCCGCGTCCGTAGCACATATTTAAGCTACACGTGCCCCCTGAGTAGGGGCTAAATGAGTAACAGAGGTGCAGCCATTGCTTATGGCATAAAGATCAACTGTATTGCCAGCTGCATTAGAACAACATAATATATGAAAAGAAAAGAAGTGTATACCTTGCCAAAATTTCGATAATTTTCTTTCAAATACACTTAAATTTTGGCCTTATCATTCAAAGCGTTTATCTTTTTATAATATTTATAATTAATGATTAATATTCTTACATTGAAGGAAATAATAAGTATTTTAAACTGATGTATTAGATATTTATTCCCTCAATTTTTGTCATTTTATAATCACGCTGCTAATAAATAATCCAGAAGTTTTAAGTGATTATTTCGGTGTGTAATAAAATTCTCTTTCAATTTCAGTTTCAAAACACGCTTTATTTTATTTTGAATTTCATCACTAACAATGCTATCATTACGCTTTATTCCACTGAATCAAATCTCACTTAAAATATTTCTTAGAGTTCATAACAATCATACATCTCTGATGATAAACTATGGGCAATAAAAGGCATCCGAAGAGTTGCAGGGTGCAGTTTAATAAAAGATGCAAATTGCCTCCTGCACTCTGCAGAATATGATATTATCCTGCATTTTCCACTCAGGATTCTTTCAGTAAGTAGTGGTTCTCTCTCTCTATCTCTTTCTCCCCGAGATGATGGCCATGATTGATTATGTGGGGTAGAAACTAATAAACTGTGTTCTTCTCGAAAAATTACCTTGATTCTATGTTATAATTTTATTTGTATTTCGTCTGGGTAATGAAATCAGGCGCAGATGCTAAAATTGGCTGGCGAACAAAGTTTATTTCATAAATAACTAGGAAAACTGGAATTAGAAACTGTGGTCTAGTTATTTTATTAATAACTATGCCGGAAATTATTTAGTTTATCGTAATCTTTCCAATTAGTTACAAAGTCTTATGTAGTTTTTGAATAAAAAAAAATTATAATTATTATAAAACTGTTGTGTGACTTATAATACTATTATAAATTAATTTTGAAAGATTTGAGGGAACTAAGTTTAGATTTTGTTAATGAAATTGTCCTGATGGCCAAGTGACTAATTGTCTGGATCTTGCTGCTACAAGTGTTGCGTACGAGTCCTATGTGTTACCATGAATGATTTTTAGGTGTTCGGTATAAAATTTAAAGCGTAGGTCAAGGTCTAACATGACTGTACTGCGTTGGGCGTCGGGCTGACAACCCCCTTCCCCCTCTAAAAGAAAAACATTTCATGTCAAGAAATCTGCCAATAGACAGACGAAAATAGCACAACATGGGGCTGTTGCGCCAATGCAGTAGAATAAATTAAAAGTAAAAAGTGCATATCTTGCCAGAATTTTGATAATTTTCTTTCTAATATACATAAATTTCAAGTTATCATTTAAAGTATTTATTTTTATAAAACTAATATAATATTTATAATTAATATTTAATCCTCTTTTATAAAAGAAGATAATATAACATAGTATTTTAAACTGATGCATTAAGTATGCATTCTCTACTTTTTTTCTCATTTTCTAATCACATTGTTCTATAATAAATGAATAAATCTGTCAAAATGTACTAGTTTTAAAATATTACCTCGGTGTGTAATAAAATTATCTTTCAATTTCAGTTTCAAAACACGCTTTTATTTTATTTTTAATTCCATCGTTAACAATGCTATCATTACACTTTATTCCACTGAATCAAATCTCACTTAAAATACTTCTTAGAGTTCATAATAATCATACATCTCTGATGATAAACTGTGGGCAATAAAATGCATCCAAAGAGTTGCAGGGTGCAGTTTAATAAAAGATGCAAATTGCCTCCTGCAGTCTTCAGAATATGATATTATCCGCATTTCCCACTCAGGATTCTTTCGAGTAAGTAGTGGTTCTCTCTCTCTCTCTCTTTCTCTCCGAGATGATAGCCATGATTTATCATGAGAGGTAGAAACTAATAAACTGTATTCTTCTGGAAAAATTACATTGATTCTAAGTTATAATTTTATTTGTATTTCGTCTGGGTAATGAAATCAGGCGCAGATGCTAAAATTGGCTGGCCACAAAAGTTTATTTCATAAATAACGAGGAAAACTAGAATTAGAAACTGTGGTCTAGTTATTTTATAAATAACTATGCCGGAAATTATTTAAAAGTTTATCGTAATCTTTCCAATTAATTACAAAGTCTTCTGTGGTTTTATGAATAAAAAAATTATAATTATTATAAAACTGTGCTATGCGCCAATGAAAAGAATAAATGAAAAGTAAAAAGTGCATGCCTTGCCAGAATTTCTATAACTTTATTTCTAATATATATAAATTTCGACGTTATCATTTAAAGTGTTTATCTTTATAAAACTAATGTAATATTTGTAATTAATAATTAATACTCTCACATTAAAGAAAATAATCTAACAGTATTTTTGATGTATTGGACATCCATTCTCTCCATTTTCTCATTTTCTAATCACATTGTTTGCTAGTAAATAAATAAATAAATTTTTAAATCCACAAATTTTAAAAGATTATTTCGGTGAATAAAAAATTCTCTTTGAATGTCAGTTCCAAAACACTTTATTTTATTTTTAATTCCATCGTTAACAATGCTATCGTTACGCTTTATTCCACCGAATCAAATCTCACTTAAAACACTTCTTGGAGTTCATAATTATCATATTTCTCTCATGATAGACTATGGGCAATAAAAGGTATCCGAAGAGTTGCAGGGTGCAGTTTAATAAAAGATGCAAATTGCCTTCTACAGAATATGATATTATCCGCATTTTTCACTCAGTATTCTTTCGAATAAGCAGTGGTTCTCTCTCTCTATCTCTCTTTCTCCCTGAGATGATGGCCATGATTGATCATGTGAGGTAAAAACTAATAAACTGCATTCTTCTCGAAAAATTACCTCGATTCTATGTTATAATTTTATTTCTATTTCGTCTGGGTTAATGAAATCTGGCGTAGATGATAAAATTGGCTGGCGAACAAAGTTTATTTTATAAATAACTAGGGAAACTAGTATTAGATTCTAGTTATTTTATAAATAACTAGACCACAACTTATTAAATTTATCGTAATCTTTTTAATTAATCACTTAATGACTTAAGCCTTGAATTTATTTTTATAAATAAAGTATAATTATTATAATATTATTGCAATGACTTATAATACTATTATAAATTAATTTGGAAAGATTTGGGGGAAGTAAGTTTAAATTTTGTAATTGCAATTGGCCTGATGGCCGAATGACTGACGCTCTGATGCTTGCTGTCACAGGTTTCGGGTTCCGAGTTCTAGTGGTTTTGTTTTGTTTGTCGCTCTTTGGTCATTTTTGCACATTTTAGGCTAATTAGACCAAGACCTACAGTTTTGTGGATTCCGAACCACCTTCAAGCATCCATTCCATCGCCAGAATTCGAGCCTGAAGCTTGTTACAAAAAAGGTTAGAAGGCCAGTCATTTGGCCATCAGGCCGCAGTAATTGGTGCCATAGAAGTTTGTATTCGTCCGGAATGCACTTTAAACCGTAGGTCAAGATTTAATATAACCGTGAAAGCTCTGGGCCTGACGACCCTATCCTGTAAAGAATAACCATCTCCTTTCTTGAAATCTGCCAGCAGGAAGCCAGCCTTGGCCCCCACCATGAGCTGCAATGCTAGGGAGTCAGTAAGTTAAATGCAGTTATAATTTTTCTATATAAACTCATGTTTGTGAAAATTGCAACACCATGAAGGACTTACGCGAAGAGTGAGATGAAATTTTCAGGAAATGCAAATTTGCGCAGTATATGCAAATGAATAGAATTTCAAATCCGTAGCGCATGCGTATGCTGTGCAGCGCCCTGAATGAACGGCGGATGGATCCGAATAAATAGACGGCTGTAGCGATGCGTGTATGGTTATCGGTGGTTATCTGCCAGTGGTAAACGTTTGCTCAATCATTACTTATGCCTCTTCGAAGAAAAAAGAGCGACATTTGAACAACTTACAGAGTTTGAACGGGGAGAATCATCTGCCTTCGTGACACTGGATTGTCTTATCGTGCAGTAGCCGCTCGTGTGCAGCGTAACAGCAGCACAGTGATGTGTCTTTGGAAGCAGTGGACGGACGAGTGTCGGACAACTCGGAAATCCGGGAGTGGACCCCGAAATGTGACGTAAGCTCGCGATGACAGACACCTGGTCCGCATATTAACGGACCGTACAGCTTTCCTTAGACAATTGGCAGCACAGTGGTCAATAGCTACAGGTGTTTCATTGTGTGCTTCATCAATTCGTAGACGTCTGCTGCAGTGTGGACTGCGCGCAAGGACTCCTTTATACAGTTTCCCTCTCACGCTAAACCATCGCCGCCTGCGGCTACAATGGGCCGCTCAGAAGAGACTGGCGTGCTGATTGGCAGCATGCCGTGTTTTCTGACGAGTCTCGCTTTAATTCGTGGTACCATGATGGCCGCATTCGTGTCAGACGCCATGTCGGTGAACGCCACCTTCCGGAGTGAATTATCGAACTCCACAGTGGACGAACACCCGGAGTTATGGTCTGGGGCGCCATAGCATATCATGGACGATCTCAATTGCTAAGAATTGTGGGCAATCTGAACAGCAACCGGTACATCAGTGAAGTTCTACAGTCCCAATCTGTTCCCTTCCTTCAAAGCTTTCCAGGCGCTGTATTTCAACAGGACAATGCCCTCCCTCATATCGCTAGGACTGTTCAATCCTTCTTTTTGCAACGCGGCAGGTACAGCTTCTTCCTTGGCCTGCGTATTCCCCGGATATGTCGCCGTTTGAACATGTGTGGGATTTCGTTAGTCGGCGTTTCGCTCGTGATCCTCGTCCTGTTGCTTCTGCAGACGAACTTTGGGTGCGCATACAAATAATATGGAATGCTGTTCCTCAGGCAGACATTCAAAATTTGTTTGACTCCATGCCACGTCGTGTAGCAACACTTATTGCGGCGCGGGGTGGCTACACAAAATACTGATTCCGATCACTTGTTATTGTTTGTTTGCTTTGAACATTTAATCATTTATTTGTACTACTACCACTCAACTTTGTATTAAATTTCATTCAATTATGACGATTCCTTCATGGTGTGGCAATTTTCAGAAACATGAGTTTATAATTGCAATAGGAGTAATTAAATTTTTTACTTACAAAATAATTTGTAACTCTATTGTATCATATAAATAATGCCAACATGTTAGCATGCATTAGAATGAGGATTATATTCTCTTTGACAATACGCATTGCAGTCATTCTAGTATTTAATTATAATAATAATATAACAATAATCATCAGAGATTGTGTGGAACAAATCTCTAGTGGACGTTAACGTGAGTTTCTTCAATGCAAGATGTATTTGAATATTTGAAATGTTTATTTCTGGAAAACATCTCATTTATCATGATACCCATCTTTAGAGACCATTTTATACCGATTGTAAAACCCATGGTTGCTGTTATAAAAAATAGTAATAACTAATATAAGTGTGACTTGCTACTTATGAAAGAAAAAGGATTATGTGTTCCTTAGGAGTTGGTAATTATTTCACAGATAAATAGATGGTGTTTATTGAAGTGATGACATTTAAAATAAAGTCACTCATTTAGGATGGTTGGTAACAAAAAGAACAACATTTAAAATAAAGTCACTCATTTAGGATGGTTGGTAACAAAAAGAACAATATGATATCATGATATAGTTAATCATAAAAAAATCGAGAAAAAGATATTTTATGTTAATAAGCATTTTTAAGTAAACTGTCTTTGATGCAGATTTCAATAGTTAAAAAGAAGAAAAAAATTACATAACTTGTTGAACTGAAGGGGATGCCAATGCACACCTGAGCAGTCAGACGGTGACTGTCAGATGTGTTGGATGTCAAATGTACCGGATGTTCTGGTGATGTCTACTAGTGATGTCGATTTTATGATGATCCGCGGTATAAGTTCTTCCAGTATATCTACAAGCATCTTACGAAGGAGTATTTTAAGGTAACATCTATAGAAGAATTCCAAAAGATTGGAAACATCTATAACATATATATAACATCTATCTTGGTAACATCTATAGAAGAATTCCTAAATTGCTTGGAAGGCCAATCAATGAGTCCATCATGTTCTGTCTGTTTTCCGGAATATTGAGTTAGTTAAACATCGTGATATAAATATTTTCTTTTGTAGTATCATGCATGATAAATGACTGGCAAAGTTTTCAAAGACTTTATGCACGAATAATACAAAAACAAATATTTATATCATCTGAAGCCAGACTTTTTCTTTGCCTTCTAAGCAATCTGGAACTCAATCTTTCGGACTTCTTCTGTAGATGTTACCTTAAAATACTACTTCCTAAGATGCTTGTAGATATACTGGGAGAACCACAAAAATCATCAGTAGAAATCGTCCGTTATGTTCAGCCCGTTTCCTAGAATATTGAGATGATTAAGCATCTTGATATAAATATTTGTTTTTTATTATTATGTATGAACCAAGTAGTTCCTGCCATACTAGGTTTAAGTATTTTCATGATTTTCGTTAATTTAGTATTGTTTGTTATTTCTTATTCTATGGCAACTTTTGTTCCAATCAGCTTCTCGATTATAACCCTTAATCGCCAATGCAGGTGGATGATAATTCCACAAATTCCAAATTAATCACAATCAGACTATTCTTCATCAAAATATTTTTTGTAATTGTTTATGCACAAAATGAGCACTTTGAATATGAGTCATTAATAATTTACATTTATTTGCATATTTATGCTAAATGCTTGGGCTTATGTGATCCAGCAGTAATGCTATATCACTATTCCTTGCCCCTTCAGAATTTAGGGAAGAAATGGATGAAGATTTAATTATGCACAATAACAGTGTCTCTAATATAGAGACTTCCAAAGAACCAGTAGATTAGAAGGGGGCTTTATCTGAACTACTGCCATTACTGTTATTGCATCACGACGCATTATTGTGTTCGAGATAAGATGCGTCTTGAAGCTAAGCGGTTGTCTTCCAAATACTCTATTCAAATGGTGAACATCCCTCTAGTGAAGGGTTTGTGGCCGAAGTTCTTCTTTCAGCCATGTATTGTAGAGTCAGGAGTGTTTTGGGATTGTTCTTAGGCTTCACATAGCGGGATTCATTTTACAGAACTATAAAAATGCTAAATAAAGAATGAAATAAAAGAAAATGAACAACAAGAAAAGTAAATTTATAAAAATGCCTAAAAATTGTTAAATATTTCTTTATTTAGAAGTGAAAAGAAAAGAATCAAATAGCAACAAACTTTTAGTTTAATGTAATTTTTTTCTGCAAACCACCCACCCAATTACAGTGTTGGCTCAATAACAGCCAGTCTATTTCCAGTAAAGAGGGAAAACTTGGGGGTTATTGCCGGGGAGTAATTTTGCCTAATAAGACGATACGACAGCTTTAATCAGAGAACAGTTCATCTGTCTGGATTTCGTTTATAAGTATGAATGGGTTAAAGTTTGAGATTGACGTGGATGAACTTTTACCACCTCAATTTCATATCTCAAAGTTATATTCAATTATTATATTATATTTATAATATAATAATAATTATTATTATATTATAAATAATATTATGTCCGGTTGTTTATATCAAAGGTCCACATATACCCAAGGATGGCATATTTGTTGTTTCCACTTTCCTACCTCGCTCCTCGACTCTAACGCGGCATGTTGACCATTTGGCTAGCACTCTGGCCTTTGGTACCACAGGTTTCAGGTTTGAATGCTGGTGGTGACATGGTTGTTTGTTACTGGTTCGGAATCCACATTAAACTGTAGGTTTTCGGTCTGTTTAGCCTAAAGCGTGTTATTTAGTACAAAATTACCGTAAATCGACAAACCAAACCAATCCTCGACTCTAAAGGAAGGACATTCCTTTCTACACGTTTATCGTGCCCATCTTTGGCCTAGATAAGATAAGGAAGATTACAGTTCCACATCGCAAGTTTTGAACCTCGGAAATTCCGCTTTCTTTGCCGGATAGTGTTTAATATGAAACCCGATAAGAAATTCGAATTTAAAGTTATCAGCAATAGGCATATTAAATCTGTAGGCTGAAAAGTCCTTCTATTAGGTGTGAAGAGGTGTGTGTATGTTGTTTAAGTAGATTTGGTTTGGTTTGTTTGTCACTCTACGGCTTCTTGTGCACAATTTCAGCTAATTATACTGTAATCTACAGTTTAACGTGGATTTCAAACCACCCACAAAGATCCATACCACAGGCCATGATTCGAACCTGAAGCACCAACGGTCAGAGTGCTAGCCTATTGGCCATCAGGCTGCCTGTTTAGGATGAGGTTTTGATTTCAGAAAATGAATTAAGAGCCCCAATCTCTTAAATTGGGTTTCAGTGCCCATTATCTAGCGCTCTGGAGCTCGGGGCCATAGGTTTTGGGTTCGAGTTCCGGCTGTTGTCATTGAATGTTTGTAGTGGTTCGGAATCCAATATAAACCGTAGGTACCGGTCTCGTAAATTAGGACCGGTCAAGCGCGAGACGTAGCGCGTCAGAGAGCCTTGTATTCCAGCAGAGACGTAGCGTGTAGAGCGTCACGGAGCTAAGAATCAGCCTTCTACGATTTCCCACGGATGCTTCATCACAACAGAAGTTCCCCCATTTCCCTTCAACCATGTGTCTTATGTTAGCTACGGGTTCGTGGGCTTGGTATTTTTATGGATGTTTACCAACTGTTCGCGATTGTTTGAAGAACATTCTGGATTAAGAAACGATAACAACAATCAACAATTTCTTAAATTACAATTTTGCACTTAGTCAGTTGCTGCCCTTTCAAATGCCTATGCCACCAAGGGACGTATACCTACGGATCTATCACAACAGAAATTTATCCCCATGTTAAAAGTGATAAATAACAACAACAACAATTTCTTAAATTACAATTTTTCACTTAGTGATTTTTTACCCAAGGACCCCACTATAGAAATTTATCCCCATGTTAAAAGTGAAGTGATTTTGCGAAGTAAAGCATTTGTCATTGCACTATGAAAACAAAGAATTTATTTATAAAAAAAAAAATCGAAGCAGATCCAAATTCCAACAATTTATCCATCAAGAAAAACACAGTCCATCTGCCATAAAAGTAAGTGAAGCAAAAATGGAATTTTATTTCCCATGGGCTGTTACCCTCTGTCCTTTGTCCACTGGAAGATACTCCATTCTATGACGGATGGTCGTGGAGACGACAAAACTTGGGACATTGATGAATTGCTGAAATCCCAACACCTAACTCTGCATTATACTCTTCTGGAACTCGGAGTATTTATTTGCGCATTTTATCATTCGTAACTAGACCGTTCTTTTATATAACCCAAAACTTCAGAAGAAATATTATACATATATAATAACTGTGAATCCTTTGAATTTATGTAATGATGATATGGAAGTTAAAAAAAAGTTTTGTTTGGAGAATATATTTAAGGGTACGTCTATTCAGAGGTCTATTTACGATGGAAAAACCATAGGACATAAAATTATTAAAAGGAAGAGTAGCATATGTGACAGAGCAATAATTATTTTTGCTTTTCTACAGTCTATTTCAAATTTTTATCTATTCAAAGATCTCATATATCTTGTGTGAATAAAAAAGGGTTAAAAATATTAAAAAGTATTACTAAAAGTACTTGATAGTACTTGAATAAATTCAAAAAATATACCATAGCCCCTTCCGCGTTTATTTTTTTGGTTTATTATTTTTTATAATTTCTTTTATGGGATATTCTTATTAGTTTATATAAATTTATTTGTCTGGCTTTTTTGTTAAATTTCTGTATAATTTACAATTTACGGATTTTTTCCATTTTCTTTTTTTTTAATGTTACCTTGCTAACCATAAAAAATTGTTTTGAGGGAGTGGGTCAGAGATATCCTGAGCCACTTTCAACGTTTATTATTTATTTTTTTGGTTTATTATTTTTTTAATTTCTTTTATGAGATTTCTTATTAGTTTATATAAATTTATTTATCTGGCTTATTTTGTTAAATTTCTGTACTTTTTATAAAATCATTTGAAATTCTATGTTTTATTTTTATTTAATCTGTTAAATTTTTTCAGTTTTGAACGATAACCCAAGATGATGATCATTATCATTGGCAAAATAGCCTTATTAAGGGCCATGTCCGTCTGCCTACAGTCAGATTTCGAGATAGACGAGGAGATATTTTCCTTTTTTTTACAGGGTATGCTTTAGAGCCATATTAGACCGGAACTTACGATTTCAGGTTGATTACGAATCACTACAAACATCCATGACATCGCCGGGACACGAAAACGAAACCAATGGTACCCAGTGCCACAGTTGAACGACAACTGAAGAACATAATTTATTGCCTGAATATGATTTGATGATCATTTTTTCTCTGTGGTTATTTAAATTGCTGTTATGCATTTATTTCTTAGATTAAATTCTAAATTGTATGCGTAACTTGTTTCTTTTTAATTATATAGTGTTTTTAAATTTGTTTTTCCCTCTTACAAATTTTCATATCTAACTTATATATTTCATTTTAACTAACATAATCTATTAAACTTTATATACCGTTAACGCACAAAAGTAATTTTGACAAATTAAAAAAAAAAAATATTAGGAACTGTTAAAATTACTGTGTATGATATTTTTCTTGTATTAACTTGTGTTTATATATTTTATTATTTCTAAGAAATTCTCAATAACTATGCATGATATTTTTCTCACATTTTCTGTTGTTTGAAAAATAGATAAACTGTGTATTAATTCTTTTCTTTTTTCGTTAAAAATTCTCGTAAATTCTCAGAAAATCAGTACAGCATTTCCTTCCTTTTTCTGATGGTCTGAAAATAGATGAGTACATTATTAAACCAATGAAAACTGGCTGCTTCCTTTTATTATGGGATGTTTGGATCAAAATTTGATTGCCTATGTTCAGTCAAGACAGTATGTGACTGAATAATTTAATATACACAGTCCAGTCACATTAATGTGGCCACCTCAAAGCCAAAATATACATTCTCTTGTATATTCTCTTCTATATATGTATTCAATATATGTATTCTACACTCTTGTATATATACTAATGTAATCTATATACACATAAAAGCCAGAATATACAGTCTTGTATATTCTCTTCTATTCATAAAAGCCAGAATATACTCTTGTATATTCTATATATACACTAATGTAATTCATAAAAGCCAGAATATACACTCTTGTATATTCTGGCTATATTTAATGTAATTCATAAAAGCCAGAATATTCACTCTTGTATATTCTCTGCTATTCAATATATGTATTCTATATATACAATAATGTAATTCATTAAAAAGCCAGAATATACAGTGGAATTCTTTATTCTTTATATATGCTCCACTGCAATGTGCTGACACCTGCCTATTGTGATGGGTTATGTCACGTTGACGTCGAAAGTAGGTGGTGGTCACGTTAATGTGACTGGACTGTGTATAAGTGTGGTTAGATTTATAGGTGTCATCCCTAAAGGTGTAATTCGCTTAAAATTTAATTGCAAAATATGGGTGAAGCACTAATGATAAATAACTTACATCGAAGTATGAGACAATTCAAAACAACAAATGCAATTTAAAAAAAACAATACATCAGTATGTAAAAGGAAAATACTCTCAAGAATACATTCGTTTAAATCTTCTCATCGACTTCTCCCCACAAATCGAAAGGAAGACCTTCTTCTTTCTAGATTTCACACAAAAACATACCCATCAAGCTTTAAACTACATAGATTTAGTCTTACCCCTTCTCATACATGTTCATTCTGAAAAAAAACCCCAGAAACTATTGAACACCTTTTTTTAAACTGCAAGAAATATGCATAGCCAAGAAACAAACTAAAAGTGCTTTCGGATATAAAGTTCTATCTTATTTCTAGATGTTCAATAGGTCTGAGAATTATAGGACTGTAAAAGTATTTCATTTTCTACGAAAAGTCTTGTAAGCAATGGGGAATTCACAATTTCTTTTTTTTCTTTTTTTCCGTAATGGTTATAATTCAAATTTTCTTGTCTTTTTTTCCAGTTTTATAATATAGTGGTATAATAGTTAAACAGTTTATTTGTCTTTTTTATAATTCTTTTTTTTCTTTTTTTTTGTTGCCAGAAATAATCTGCAATAATTCATTTCCTTCAATAACATATTTAAAACCCAACATGAGTTCAATTACATTTCTAAGGCTATCATGTAGTATTTATAAGTTTTGGGTGTTATATAACTAATATTATATTATGTATATATATTATTATATATATATATATATATAATGTATTACATATTATATATTAGATTTTAAACTATTATATAATAAGAGGTGGGCTGAAAAGTTCATAGGTTGACACAGATGGCACTACTAGTATTAAATCCGTATGATTTTTAATTAGCCCTAACCTTCAAAAGACACGCGTATAAATTTGACAGCTGTTGCACTATTAGTATGTGAGTTATAGAATTTATTAGTTATAGCATGTAGTGAGTTATAGCCTGTTACAATATTATCTATACTATATTATATTTTGTTTATAATATTTTGGGTGTTATATAACTTATAAAACTTACAATCAATAACTCTCAACTTATACAATTGGTCAATCACCATTACGGTCTCTCTCATATTTTAACAACATTTGGATAGACTGATATAAAGCAGGCAGCATTCGCTGGCATCAAAGCATACAAGGTAAACATCAAACAGATGTTAGTTCATGGCTTGACAAGTGAAAATATAACATAGCATGTATTCCAGATAGGTAGAATAGCTAAATGCCTTCAGAAATATTTTAATTTTCTGAAGGCCTACTTATATATATCCCTTTAAATTCAGGTAAGAATATCAGACGTTTACAATTCATGTAATATTCATTTTAATACAATGTACTAAAGTATGCCCAAAATTTTTTTTACTCTAATATTAAGATCTTACAGAAAAATAGTATTATAATTTGTTATATGTACTTTTATAGATATTCTTTGTGTTGGTTGTATTATAGTATGCTACAGTATATAAAGAAAAAAAAAGGATCACTTGTAATAAGATTCTGACACAAAAATTCGATTTTTATTATGTGTTCCATAAACATGGAAAACATACAACATAAAAAAAGTATACATAAAATAGTAAACACAGAATGAAAGTCACTCACTCCATAAAAGAAAGAAACTACAGGGTTTTTCTTCAATAAAACAAAATATATTTTGAAACTTTTTTTTTTTTTTTTTCTCCTGAAATGTAACCAAAAAAAAATCTATGATATTCCACAAGATTAAAAGCTATAGAAGAATATGTTGGATAAAATAGAATTTTTATAGTATTGGCTGGCAAAATAAAAGGCTTATTTTATGTCATTTGATTGTTTTTTTTTTTGAGTTAAATTACTATAGTCCATGCAAAAGAGATACACATTATTATACTAAAGCAATTTCATTTCCACAAAAATATGATGATATCATTCTTTATAAAATAAATTAAGTAATTTATACAATGTATAAAAATCCTGTTACAATTTTGTAAATAAATATTATTTCTGGGAAATAAAGGTCTTATTTTTTGTAATTTGATTATTTTCTTGAATTAAATTACTATAATTCATACAAAATGATACATTTTTCTATTAAGGCAGTTTATTTCCACGGAAGTAGGATGATATCATTCCTTATAAAATAAACAAAGTAATTTATACAATGTATAAGAAAATCATGCTATATTTTTGCAAATAAATATTATTTCTGGCTTGCGAAATATAGGGATTACTTTTTTCAATTTGGTTGTTTTCCTGAGTTAAATTACGATAGCCATGTAAAGATATACATATAATACTACTAAAGCAATTTCATTTCATGAAAATATTATAAAATAAACTAAGTAATTTATACTGTGTATAAAAACAAATCATGTTACACTTTTTGCAAATAAGTATTATTTCTGATTGAGTTTTCATTCAAAACACATAAACTGAGATAATTTTAAATTAGATTACTACATAAATACTAAATGTTATTTTATTATTCTAGTAAAAGCAATTTCATTTGAATGATAGAAATAAAAATATTTTTCCTTTTAAGGTAAATTAGTTACAGAAAATTTATGAAATAGATATAAATTATCATACAATTTTGCAAGTAAACATTGATGTTGATTAAATCTCAATTCAAAACATATATAAAACCCATCAATAGAAGTATTTTTAATTTTATTATTAGATAAGAAACAAAATATATTTGTATTATTTTATAACACTAATTAAATTTTATTGATAAATCTGATGGTATCGTTGGTATATTATTCCACTACAAAATTATATTTATGTAAATGATGGAAAAACTTGAAATAAATTACTATATTTTAAGTGGCAATCAACATTTTTCTTTGCTACATTCAATTCATAAAGAGTATAAATAATTTGTTTACGAATGATATAATCACTAGTGAATGTATATTGCTTGCATTTTTATATTTATATACGGAAAACAAATATGTGTTTTCATTTGTGAACACAAGGCGAGAATAATTAACTATTGCCTGTTTGTTTCTAAACATTGATTAGAACTAACTAAACATTATTTAAAATACACTGAATTAAATAATCTTATGTACTGAAATAAATTGATTGGAAAATAAATATAATTTTTGCCCAAAAAATGTATGCACATATAAATGTCTTGTTATATTTCAACTTCAAGAAATTTTTAATTAACATTTAAGTAAATAAACATAATCAATAATGCATATAAATTTGTTTCATTCATTTCATTTGTTTCCTTCATATGTTTTACTTTTTTTCTTAAAAAATAAGCATTTTCATTTATGAATATAAGAAATGAATTATGAATTATGAATTATGAAGAAAATAATTATGAATGGAATGTATTTAAAAAAAATGGGAAAATAAATTGAATTTTTGCATGAAAAATTCATGCTTAAAATTCATGAGTCTCTTAAAAATGTGTTATATTTCAACTTTTAGAAGTGTGTATTTAAGTAAATACACACTTCTAAATTTTGAAATATAATAATATCAATAATGTATTTAAATGTGTTTCATTCACATATTTTGACTTTATTTTTGGTTTTATTTACATATTTTTACTACTTTGTTTTTATTCATAGATTTTTACTATTTGATTTTATTCACAGATTTTTACTTTTTAATTTCCATTCACATAATTTTTGCTATCATTCAAGTAGTTTTATTTATTTATATACTTATAAATAAATATTTTTATGATATTTTTACTTTTATTTACATATTTATTTTCTTTCTTAGTTCCATTCACATGTTTTGGTAACATTCCAATAGTAATATATATATTTTTTTTAAATTTCTTTCACATATTGTTTTCTTAGGAAAGAAAATGAATAATTTATTCATGTAAAGGAATATGAATATTTAAATAGTAGCTGTACATCCCATAGCACCGATTGAAAATAATAATAAAAAAAACGTAATTTAAAATAAACTAAGCTAAATATATGCTTCCTAACAGTAACTCGAAATCAAATACAATTCTTCGATGTAAAAATATGCATATAAATATCTATAATAATTAACTCATGTCTATAATAACTTGCTATATTCAAAACTCTGAATTATGAATCAAAGCAAACATAGGCAAATATCTCATGCGTTTACTTACACATACAAAAATGAATATCTGCATTCATTCATTACTACAAAAAAATGAGCTAATCCGACCAGTTTATTCCAGGACGGTGATTAAAAGAAAACACAATTCATGCATTCCTCACATTAACCAAAAAGCCAAAAAATGGGCTTCAGCCTATGCAATAGGGAAAGAGTCCGTTGATGAATGAAATAAATACTCGTTGACTAAAGCTCATTTGTTTAGAATGCAAGATTCCTGCTCGCCTTGCACTCACACGCACACGCCGGAAGAATACGTGTTAATGATATGGTGAAGTGGCTTCATGCTTCCATAACCACTTCCGTGTGAAACGGTTATCAATTACTTCAAGAGAACGTGTCAAGAAACAATACAAGTGCGAGAATTTTGGTTTGTTTTACGTAATTTAATATTCCCTAATATATGCATAATGTAACAGTTTGTGGCTCATTTCATTAAGAGTGGATGAAATGTTAAATATGCACTACACGACTTTTTTTTTATTATGGGTTTGTGGAGGCACTAGGACTTGGTCAACCTCATTATATGTCCATTTTAATTAAAAAAATAATATTTGGAAATTTATTTAATTGATTAAATATTAAAACCGAGATCTTATGGAATAAAACATAATGAATAATGTCAGGAATACACATACTTGGCTAGCCTCATTATATGTCCATTTTAATTTTAAAAAACAGTTTTGAAACAAAAACAGCAGTTATTGGTGAATTCAAAATGATATGATATAATCTGATTGTACCGGTGAATTCAAAAATTATATAATATAATCTTGATTCAAAATTATACAATATGAATTCAAAATTATATAACATAATCTGATTTTATCTATGAATTGAAAATTATATATCTAAAAAATAAAAAATTACATAATATAATCTGATTATATCTATGAAATCAAAATTATATATATAATCTGATTCTATCTAAAAAATAAAAATTACAAAATTATATAAATATAATCTATATAAGAATTCAAAATTATATAAAATTCTATCTACGAATTCAAAATTTAAAAATGTTAAAAATATAATATAATCGGAAATCAAAATTATATAAATTCTATCTATGAAATCAAAATTATATAATAAAATCATAATCTGATACTATCTATAAAATCGAATTAAAAATTATATAATATAAATAACATAATCGATTCTATCTAAATTCAAAATTATATAATATAATCTTATTCTATCGGTGAATTCAAAATTACATAATATAATTGGGTTCTATAGGTGAATTCAAAATTACATAATATAATATAATCCGATTCAATCTGTGAATTCAAAATTATATAATATAATCTGATTCTATCTATGAATTCAAAATTATATAACATAATCTGAATCGGTGAATTCAAAATTATATAATATAATCGGATTCTATCTACGAATTAAAAATGTTATATAATATAATCGGATTCTATCTATGAAATCAAAATTATATAATAAAATCTGATACTATCTATAAAATCAAATTATATAATATAATCTGATTCTATCTAAATTCAAAATTGTATAATATAATCTTATTCTATCGGTGAATTCAAAATTGCATAATATAATTGGGTTCTATAGGTGAATTCAAAATTACATAATATAATATAATCCGATTCTATCGGTAAATTAAAATTATATAACATAATCTGATTCTATCGTTGAATTCAAAATTATATGACACAACCTGATTCTATCGGTGAATTCGAAATTATATAATATAATCTTATTCTATCGGTTAATTCAAAATTATACAATATTAGCTAATTCTATCGGGAAATTCAAAAATATCTTTAGGAAATATTAATATAATGCTTTTATAATGATAGCTGGAATGAAAAGAAAATATATTTCCTGTTTGAAATAACATTCGAAAATACATCCATAATTCTATATTTAAAATATCCTCATTGAAAAGTTTCAATATTAAAATCTCTACTTCCCATTCATCTTACTGATGCTTTACATTTGCTAAAACTAACTGCAACTTTGTCGGATAATCAGCTTAAATCATATTAGTTAGTTCTAAATTCAAATGCCCCAGCAGCAAATAAAATTAATTAATCATGACACACGTGACTAACAATGGCTGCCAAAAGGAAATGCAAATGCATCGCATTTTGTTTCACTTTTATTTCACATCACTAATTACTAGTCTGGTCTCTGAATTAATGTTTTAATGGAGGGTGGATAGTTAAGTAATTGTGTTACTCTAACTAAGAACCAAACTCTAAGATTGAAAAGACTTATAGCGTGCAAACTTCACACCATATTGGACAAATGTATTACATTGCTAATGGATAACATTTTACAAACTATTCAATACTAAGAGAATGAAACATCTTTAAAGAATATAATTTAAGATATTTGGAACTTTTAAGAATTCAGTCTTCAAAAATAATATATTATACTATTATATTTTACTAAAGTTTAAACTTAATTTTATCAATAGAAATACATTTATTAATAATATTTATTTATTATTAAGGAATTATTTTATGTTTCTACATATATAATTATATTCAGAATTTCAATGAAATATTCAAATGATATTCATTTATAATGAGCAATAAGTATGTAAAGAAAAATAATGAATCAAATGAAAGCCAACTAACAACTTTTGATTTATATAATAACACAAACAGATAAAAATAAATTACAATACTGAAAACCTGTAATTTCCAATAACATAATTTGTGAAATATTTATACTATTAATATACATATACATTATAAATACATATGCTTATTGTATAATAATTTAATAAATATTTATAATATATGATATTATAAAATATACATATAAATATTTAATATATAATAATAATAATAATAATAAACATATAATAGTATATATAATTCACATAGGCTTTTATTGCAAATTAAAAGTTTTCACTATTGCCATTTATTTTTTTTTTTATTGTGTTATTTTATAAACACAATAAATAAAATTGTTAGTTGACAGCACATTTTTTTCTCAACATACTTATTGCTCATTATAAATTAATAGCATTTGAATATTTTATTAAAAATCTGGATATAAATTTGGATACAATATACATATACATTTATTTATAATATATAATTAACTATATAATAAACATATAATATTTATGCTATTATATTTATCACAAATTAAGTTTTTGAAAATCACAGGATTTCAATATTGTCATTTATTTTTATTCATTGTATTATTATATAAATCACAAGTTATTAGTTGACAACAAATTTTTTTTTTTCTTCACATAATTATTGCTCATTATAAGTGAATAGCATTTGAATATGTTTTATATTTATTAATTAATAATATTTTTTATTACTAACGAATTATTTCATGTTGATGATATAATAAATATAAATGTATTTATCTATTTCTGTATATATATATATATATATATATAAAATTGTTATGCATTATAAATGAATATGTTTATTGTATAATAATATAATACATATATCATACATATTTATTATATTATTATAAAATATACATATTAATTTATAATGCATAACAATTATATAATAAACATATAATAGTATAAATACTTCACAAGTGATGTTATTCCAAATTACAATCTTTCATTATTGTCATTTTTTTATTTATTGTATTATTAGATAAATCATAAGTAGTTAGTTGGCAACACATTTTTTTTTTTAACATACTTATTGACCATTATAAATGAATAACATTTGAATATTTATTAAATTTCTGGATGCAAATTTGGATATAAATATATTTATGTATTTCTTAATAAAAATAATCACTACTTCCTATTTTTTTAAATGTGGGTATGTATTAATATTTCCCCAGATTAGTTGTTTCCGATTAAAAGGTATTATTATTTCCATTTATTTTATTTTCCTGTGAAATAAATGGCACAAGTTGTTAGTTCAACACTTTTTTTTTGTACTCATTTTTTGTTTCTAATTACAATATGCTGATACATATGGGGCAATGAATTATTTTATTAAAATATTGATGTAAACTTTAAAATTTCATTATAAATAAAAAAAAAATTATAAAAAAACTGGTGTAATTTCAATGATCGAGAAATATAATAATAAAATGGATGACAAAATATATAAAATAATTAATTATATTGTAATGAATTAATTTCTCGACATAATTTATTTTAAAACAACAATATGAACAAAATGGCTCACAAATAAACAAAACCGATTCATCTTAACACTGCCGAATGTTGTGATAATAATTACATGAACTCTATTAATATCAAAATGGGTGTATGCTATATACAAGGCTTGAAACCATGATTGCATGGTAATAACACTGCCAACACAAATCCGATTGCCAAGTTGTACGTAGCTTAACATGAATCATCATACTCTGCAGATGGTCAGGAATCATCATATGATCCCTTAGATTTACTTGATTGAACCTATTGCTGTCACAATGATATCCCATATGACTTTGATGCGAGATAATAATCAGATGACCACATTGATTCTATTGATTATGCATACATTGATATATGGTTAACAATTCTCATTATGTTTGAAGAAAACTTGTTATTTTATATTATATTAAAACACATTCATTTCATAAACTAATTTGTTTTCTCTCTAATTTAAAGCTATTTAATTATTATTATAATTTCCATAATATAATATTTAAAAAGGTTTTACTGATTTTACAGAAATAACTTGACTAAAAATATTTGACGCTCGCCTGATTATGAAGGAATTTTAGTAGGTTACAGAATAGACATTCTTTCATTACTATGAATAGAAATTAAAGACAGAGTTGTATTTCTGCAACGAAAATATAATTTGAGTATATTTTCCAAAGAATTCTTTACTGATTTTAAAGAAATAAATTGGCTAGAAATAGTTGACACACGTCAGATTAAATTTTGAATCTATGAAATTTTAGAAGGGAAAAACACAATTATAACAAGTAATATAAAAAAATTTTTTAAAGCCAATTCCTACTTTTCTTTCACTATATAAATAATTTTTTCATTTTTTTAAGTTTATCTGGCACCATCTATTGGTAGATATATGAAAATTAAATCTAAAAAAAACTATATTTATTTACTGAATTAATATTTAAAAAAACTGTATTAACATCAAGTATCATCCACTACAAGTTAAAAAAAAATGTATTTGAACTTGAGTGGATGAATAAAAAGTATTTTATTAACGATTGAAAATTTGAACAAGATATATATAGGGAGAGTACGAGCTAATAGATGGAATTGAAAAAATGCAACAGGAAATATAAAAAAATTAATTTAATGGCATGCATTAATTAATGAAATAAATCATTCTATGTCATTGCTATCTAATGAACAATAGTGCTTAAAGTTTAAAAGAAATTGATTTTATTCTTATTTATATACCTAAATAAAAAAAAAAAATCGAAACGAAATTAAATTGGCTAGAAATATACAAAACAATATACACTATTTTATATTTTATATATGCATTATTATGTAGGATATTGCACAGTTAAGTGTATAAGTTAAGTAAATAAGTTAAGTGTATAAGTTAAGTATTATAAGTTAAGTGTTATAATTATGTACATCTTGTATTTTATAGCAATATATATAATTGTATTTTTTATTTATTTATAAATAACACCTTACGCAGTGGAAATTTCGATTACGATGAATTGTCATTATTAAATTACAATAAATAGACACAATAGGCAATATATGATTACCATATTATCCATGATGAAGTTACAGATTTTAAAGAAACAACTCTACTGGAAATATTTGACTCTTGTCAGATTACGAAGGAATCTTCCAAAGAAAAAAAAAACAACTATAAAATAATGCAGCAAGAAATAAGAAGAAAAAAAAATTAAGAATTTTTCTCATGGCCGCCTTATTTTAAAGATTTTGAGCCGAAAGTTGTGAAACCATTTTATACCTTAATTCGTCCCTCATCCGAGGGAATTTCTCGCCATCACACTTAAGGGCTTGCGGAAGGGATTCGCAGTGAATAAATTCTGACATCCTGGATTTTCGATGATTTGGGGATGCCCAAAAAATGAAAAAAAGTTCAGATTCCGTGGATGATTTTGTCTAGTGAATGATTTGAAAAGCACTTACGTGAAAAGTTGAAATATATTGAATCTATAGTGGTTTGTATAGCTATTTTAGCATTATTTCACAGTTAAATGAATTTAGATTGATGAAGTTTTGTTTGTTTCAAAGCGTTTTAGAAATGAACACCACTTCGACTAGTCTGAGAATATCTACGATTATGGGGAAATATAGAGTAATGCCTTCTTTTTCATAAAAATATCTTAGGATTATTTAACTATTTAATCTAACGTGGTTTGTATCACTATTTTAACATTGTTTTACAGTTGGATGAATTTCGATTAATGAATTTTAAGCTTATGAATTAGTTTTATTTGTTTCAAAGCGTTATCATTTATTCGTAAAACCTTAATGATTGTTATCACTATTTTAACTGTTCTACAGTTATATGAATTTCTATTGATGAATTTTAAGCTTATGAAATTTGTTTCAAAACGTTATCATTTATTCGTAAAAACTTGATGATTGTTATTTGGAAAGAAAACCAATACGATTGGTCTGAAAATATCTAAGATTATTAAGAAGAGTAATGCCTGCTTATCCACAAAAACATCTTTAGGCTATTTAGTTATTATATAGAAGAGCCTTAGGACTAATTAATTAATATAAAAGTTTCGAAAGGGATTCATAGTGAATAAATTCTGACATCCTTGATTTTTTACAGTTAAATCAATTTTGATTGATGAATTTTAAAAATATGAAATAGTTTTGTTTGTTTCAAAGCGTTGCCATTTATTCGTTAAAATTTACTGACTGTTTTTGTTACTGTTATTGTTATCGTTATTACTGTTATTGTTAGTGTTAAACGACTGTTATTTGAAATGAACGCCACTTAGACTGGTCTGAAGATACCTACGGTTATTGGGAAAAAAAATTGTGTAATGCCTTCGTATTCACAAAACTATCTTAAGACTATTTAATTATTATATAGAGCTTAGAAATTCATTTGCAGTGAATAAATTCTGACATACTGGATTTCCGATGATTTGGGGATGCCCAAAAATGAAAAAAATGTGAGATTCCCGTGGATGATTTTGTCTAGTGAAGGATTTCAAAAGCACTTGAGTAAAATGTTAAAATATATTGAATTTACATGGTGGCAGAATCAGTCATAGTGATACTCGTGGTTTGTATAGTTATTTTAACATTGTTTTGCAGTTAAATGAATTTTGAATCTATGACATAGTTTTGTTTACTTCAAAGAGTTATCATTTATTCGTAAAACATTGATGATATTTATTTGAAAAGAACACCACTTTGAGTGGTCTGAGGATATATACGATTATGGGGAAAGATAGAATAATGCCCGGACTAATTGATATTGTACTTATTAATGATGAACTTAGGACTAATTAATTATGATAAAAAACTTGGAAAGGATTTTTAACATTATTTTACAGTTAAATTAATTTAGATTAATGAATTTTAAATTTATGACATAGTTTTGTTCGTTTCAAATCGTTGTCATTTATTCGTAAAACCTTGATGATTGTTATTTGAAATGAACACCAGTTCGACTGGTCTGAAGGTATCTACGGTTATTGGAAAACATAGAGTGATGCTTCCGTATTCACAAAAGTACATTTGGGCTATTGAATTATTATATAGAAGAGACTGAAGACTATTTAATTATTTTATAGAGCTTGGAAAAGGATTATCAGTGAATAAATTCTGACATCTTGGATTTTTGATGATTTGGGGAGGCCCAAAGATGAAAAAAAGTGAGATTCCCGTGAATGATTTTGTGAAAAATTCTGAAAGCACTAAAATATATTGAATCTATCGTGGTTCGTATTGGTGTCGTGGTCTATCGTGGTATTTTAACATTATTAGCTATTTTAACATTGTTTATTAACTATGTTAACACTGTTATTCCTTTAAATGTAAATGAATTTGGATTGATGAATTTTAAACTTATGAAATAGTTTTATTTGTTCCAAAGCGCTTATCATTTATTCGTAAAAACTTGATGATTGTTATTTGAAATGAACACCACTTTGACTGGTCTGAGGATATATACGATTATGGGGAGAGATAGAATAATACCTTCGTATTCACAATAATATATTTATAATATATAGTTATTATATAGAAAAGCCTTAGGACTAATTAATTATTATATAGCTTGGAAAGAGATTCGTAGTGAATAAATGCTGACATCCTGGATTTTTTACAGTTAAATGAATTTCGATTGATGAATTTTAAAATTATGAAATAATTTTGTTTGTTTCAAAGCGTTATCATTTATCCTTGATGATTATTATTTGAAATGGACACCATTTCTACTGATCTGAGAATATCTACGATTATGGGAAAAGATAGAATATGCTTTCTTATTCATAAAAATACCTTACATCTATTTAATTATTATATAAAGCTTGGAAAGGGATTCCTAGTGAATAAATTCTGACATTCTGGATTTTCGATGATTTGGGGATTCCCAAAAATGAATTAGTCAGATTCCCGTGGATGATTTTGTGCAAATGTTCAAAAGCACTTACGTAAAATGTTAAAATATATTGAATCTATAGTGGTTTGTATTGCTGTTTTAACGTTGTTTTACAGTTAAATGAATTTATATTGATGAAATAGTTTTGTTTGTTTCAAAGCTTTATCATTTATTCGTAAAATCTTGATGACTGTTATTTAAAATGAACACCAGTTTGACTGATCTGAGATTATCTACTATTATGGACAAAGATAGAGTAATGCCAACTTATTCACAAAAATATTTTAAAACTTTTTAATTATTACATAATTTTCAATCAATTAGTTCATTCTCATTAAATAAAAATTAATAAATTTATATCTATCAACCAAAACATTGCAACTAAGAGAGCAATTAATTGATTCGTAGTGAATAAATTCTGACAATAAATTCGTTGATTTGGGGATGCCAAAAATGAATTAAAGTCAGATTCCCGTGGATTATTTTGTGAAAATGTTCAAAATCACTTACGTAAAATGTTAAAATACATTGAATCTATAGTGGTTTGTATCGCTGTTTTAATGTTGTTTTTACAGTTAAATGAATTTAGATTGATGAATTTTAAATTTATGAAATGGTTTTGTTTGTTTCAAAGCATTTGTCATTTATCATGAGAATTTCAGTAAATTTATCATTTATTCGTAAAACCTTGATGACAGTTATTTGAAATAAGCAACACTTCGACTCGTCTAAGAATATCTAGGATTCTGGGAAAAGATAGAGTAAGGCCTTCTTATACACAATTTTTTTTAGGACATTTTGATTATTATATAATTTTCAATCACTTAGTCATTCTCATTAAATAAAAATTAATAAATTTATGTCTATCAACCAAACAAAAAGAAACACTACAACTAGATTCAAATATATACATTACATTACATTATATATTCATTGCAACTATATTCTTATTCATAAAAATATTTTAAAACTTTTTAATTATTATATAATTTTCAATTACCCACTCATTCTCATTAAATAAAAATAGTAAATTTATGTCTATCAACCAAAAAAAAAAAAAAAAAAAAAAAAGCATTACAACTAAGATTCAACTATATACATTATATATTCAGTACAACTATATTCTTAGTCAAAAAATATTTTACGTCTTTTTATTTATTATGTAGTTTTTAATCACTTAGACATTTTCATTAAAGAAAAATTATTATTTGATTAATGAGAAAGAAAAAATTATTATTGATTACTAAGAAAGAAAAAAATATTATTTGATTAATAAGAAAGAAAAAAATATTATTTGATTAATAAGAAAGAAAAAATTATTATTTGATTAATCTATACAGTAAGTAGGATGGCTAAAACTTAATCTATACCCAATTACGTGTGTTGGCTAAAAATACTTCTTCCATCATTCAAACAATACGAACCAATGTCTCAAGAACAGCAGATGGTTATCGTACCACAACAGTTACAATGATAACAACCTAAAAGGGTGTTTTATCCCAAATCCTATCACCCACATCATCAGGATAAAAATAATTTAAGTGTCAGTCAATACAACTAGAAGAAGAAAAGGTTATTGTCCACCATTGTAGATGAACTTGATAACAGTTGTTATTATCACTACACTAAAATTGATGCAATACAATGTAACATTTTATGTAGTCTAGCGTTAAAGTATAAAAGAAAATATTTGGAATACAGACAATATTTACTTGGTTTTAATTTTGGAACAGAAAAATCGGTTACAATAGAAAATTGGTTACCATAGAAAATATCAAAAAACTTGTTTAACTCTTAAAAGACTTTTTGAGTGCCATAAATTTTCCACATTTTTTTTATAGTTCATGCAACAACCAGATTATATTTCATTTTACATTAAAAATGTTTTTAAGGTATTTCCGAAATAGCAGTAATTATGCTTTCAAAATTTATGTAAATAATAATATAGAAGTTTGGTGAACATGATATTTAATATAACCTGACAGGAAAATTGTCTATCGAGGTGACCCACTTCCTTTTATTTGGAATCTTTAAATTTACCATTTATATATGATTTGTATATTGATGAACCTGTATTTAATTAATGTTTTCTTTTTTATATTTTATTTCACTTCAGCTACTTGTGTGAAATGCATCTAGCTAAATTAACTCTATTTGTAAAAAATAAATATTTGCTGCTTTCATATTTTTTTTCACGCGCCATTAAAATGGTTGATATAATTTAAATATTATTTATTAAAAAAAAAAAAAAAACATTTTTAATCCAAAAGAAATCTTGTAAAAATATACTGATATCAAGTCAGTATATCATCAAGTATAAGTCAGTATCAAGTCAATATATCAAGTCAAAATATAACCAATGTTAAACAATTGTGAAAAAGGGATCTTCAAAACAAATAAATATATTTTCTGAGTTATAAACCTTATCTACGAGTATAACAATAATCCAATTCACAATAAGTAAGGAATTCATTCTTAGGTTCGCAACACCAAAGAAAAAAAAAAAACATAATTGAAGCTATAAAAAAATTAAATATTTTCAGCAATTATTATAACTGCCGATATCTTCATTTTTCTTGTATATTAAGCAAAAAACTCCCTTTTAAATTGATAAAAATTTAAGTGATTGAATTTGATTTTTAATCACTTAAATTTTTATCAAAGGGAGAGAGAAACCCCAGAGAATCAAACTTCTTGTTGGCAGTAAAGAAGAACTTTTAAATATTTTTAAGAAAATACCTAATACAAAAGCAATCATCAGAACAACAAACGCCGAACTGGAATAACGTTTTATTTCCCGATAATAAGAAATTGAGTTGCTTTTAAGTCATCTTGTCTGATCTACACATATTATCTGATCATCAGACATTGATCTAAAGACATTAATTATACCTAAGCAGTTAGATAAGCTGTCAGTTACAACATATTAAAAGTTTTACTGCATTCACTTGAACAAACCCAAAATTTTTAAAAATCAACTAAGTCAAACAGGACATTATTTTAGTTCATGGCAACAAGACAATTAGATGCCTTTAAAGTATTACAGACAATACTAATGCAAACAATTGTTCGCGTTGCCAGCCACAACACCCGATTAAAAAGGTTTACTTGTCAAAAAATACTTGAATAAAACACAAAACCTTTAAAGAACAACAAATGCCAAACGGAAGACAAAGTTTTAATTCACGACAATAAGAAATTGAGTTGTTTTTAAGTCATCTCGTTTGATATACAGACATTATCTAATTGACAAACATTAATCTAAAGACATCACTTACACCTAAGCATTTAGTTAAGCTGCAGTCACAACAATTGATTAAAAGTTTTATTGCTATCACTTGAACAAAACAAAATCTTTTAAAGATCAAAAAACCAAACATAATACAATATTTTAGTTCACCACAATAAGATTATTAGATGCTTTTAAGGTATTAATGACAACACAAGCAATTATTCATGCTGCCAGTTACAATACTCGGTTAAAAAATTTATTTCAATCACTGGAACAAAACCCAAAATCTGTAAAGATCAACAAAGTCAAACACAATACAGCATTTTAGTTCATGACAATAAGAAACTAGATATATTTAACGTATAACAGACAATACTAATACAAGCAATTGTTCATGCTGCCAGCCACAACACCCTATTAAAAGATTTACTTCAATCACTTGAACAAAACCCAAAATCACTAAAGAACAACTAAAGTCAACAGCACGACAATAAGACAAAAGATAATAAAGACAAAACCTACTTCCTAAAGAATTGTTTATGCTGTCAGTCACAGCCTTTAATTTTAAGATTGCCCTCAGTCACCTTAACAAAACACAAAATCCAACAACAATTTAATCCTCGGCAACCTAAAAAGAGGGCTTTATCCAACAGCATATCACCCCTTAACAGAAAAAAAGTTGAAGAGCATGCCGATATCCAAAGTCCTCTGATCTAAAGGCATTATCTAGTTGACAGACATTTATATATAAAGACATTTAACATGTTATAAAAGCTGCCAGTCACAACAATTGATTAAAAGTTTCACTGCAATCACTTTAACAAAATCAAAATCTTTAGAGATCAACAAAGTCAAACACAACACAATATTTTAGTTTACGATAATAAGACAATTAGATACCTTTATTACTTTTACCTATAAGCAATTGTTCATGCTGCCAGCCACAACACCCTATTAAAAGATTTACTTCAATCACTTGAACAAAACCCAAAATCACTAAAGCACAGCGAAAGTCAACAACACGACAATAAGACAAAAGATAATAAAGACAAAACCTAATTCCTAAAGAATTGTTTATGCTGTCAGTCACAGCCCTTAATTTTAAGATTGCCCTCAGTCACCTTAACAAAACACAAAATCTGACAACAATTTAATCCTCGGCAACCCTAAAAAGAGTGTTTTATCCAACAGCATATCACCCCTTAACAGAAAAAGTTGAAGAGCATGCCGATATCCAAAGTCCTCTGATCTAAAGGCATTATCTAGTTGACAGACATTTATATAAAGACATTTAACATGTTATAAAAGCTGCCAGTCACAACAATTGATTAAAAGTTTCACTGCAATCACTTTAACAAAATCCAAAATCTTTAGAGATCAACAAAGTCAAACACAACACAATATTTTAGTTTACGATAATAAGACAATTAGATACCTTTATTACTTTTACCTATAAGCAATTGTTCATGCTGCCAGCCACAACACCCTATTAAAAGATTTACTTCAATCACTTGAACAAAACCCAAAATCACTAAAGCACAGCGAAAGTCAACAACACGACAATAAGACAAAAGATAATAAAGACAAAACCTAATTCCTAAAGAATTGTTTATGCTGTCAGTCACAGCCCTTAATTTTAAGATTGCCCTCAGTCACCTTAACAAAACACAAAATCTGACAACAATTTAATCCTCGGCAACCTAAAAAGAGTGTTTTATCCAACAGCATATCACCCCTTAACAGAAAAAAAGTTGAAGAGCAAGCCGATATCCAAAAGGGGAAAAGGGTACTGACACTGTTGTCAAGAACTATTGTATGGACAGGCACGGAACTCATGCATATGCTAGGAGGGGTGGGCTGCCCATATGGTGTTAGGCCCGGACACAACGGCGAACATATCGTTGACATTCAAGAAGCCCACTAAAAACCTGGTCGTCAGGGCGGAGGGCAGATTGAGAGTGAAACTCTTCTGGCAAAAAAGGACAGCAAGAAAAATGTCCTGCTTTTGAAGTGTCACTCATTTAAATTTCCCAAGACGAGCCTCTTCAATGGGATGGGATTTCTTTCCTGCTTTTCTGCTTTTTTTCACATACGTGTTGTTGTTTATTTCATACAACATTCATATTTTTATTGAACCAGACTGTTCTCTGTTTTGTGAGATATGAGACGTTTTATCATATATTAAAAATTCATGTTAAACTTCCTTTCAATGGATTTTTATTGCCGGAAATTGCTTTTTCTTTCCGGGGATTTTTTTTTTTTTTATTCTTGGGATATTATTCGCCTTGTCTCTCCTTTTTCTGTGATTTTTATGAGGGGTTAGTTCGAGATCGGAAGTAGAACATTAAATACCTAAATGTTTCTATAAATATATAAGAACACTAAATAATATTTAAAAAAGTTAGTTTAATTACTTTAATGCCATTCATCATTATTGACTGTATTTTTAACTGTAGTTTAAATATTATCACTAATTTAAACTATACTTTTATTAATACACATTTAATTGTAAATAAAATAGTATTTACAATTAAAATTAGTATTGTTCAAATTAAAATATTTTTTTAATTTAAAAATTGATAAGTGTTTTTGAAAGTAATTACCTTACAGAATAACAATTTTTTTTTGATATTTGTTGTATAATTAAAAAAATGAATCTCAGAATTTTTTTCTAACAGAATTTCAGAAATTATTTAAAACAGATATCATATATCTTAGAAATCCTATTAATGTTAGGTAATTTATTTTATGTGTTAAAATAAGTTTGTTATTTAGAGTAATATCATATTAATTAAAAAAAAAACTGTAAATATTCTCAAATAGGAAAAAAAAAAAATTATTAAAATGAAAATGGTGAATTTTAAAACTATTCAAACTGTTACACCAAAATATTTTATGTTTCGTAAACCAATTTAGATACAAGCAGTGATTTAAAACAAATATAAAATATCTTAGAAATAATATTGTTGTTTAGAATTTTATTTTAATCGTTAAAATAAGTTTATTATATAAGAAAAAAAAATCTGGTTAAATAAAAAATTACAACTATTCTCAAAGAGGAAAAACAATATTCCTAACATGGAAATGTTGAACTTGAAAAACTATTCAAACTATTACACCAAACTATTTTTATATTGCGTAAACCGTTTTAGATACATCACATTTTCACAATCTCCCTATGAAGATTAAATATTTTGGTCTAAACTATTTTTACTCTTAAAATTTCGTTTATAAAAATTATTGTTCTGTTATGGGTGCAAATTTTTACATTTCTCAAATTCAAGAAGGAAAAACTGAAGAAAAGAAAGAAAATTCTCAGAAAAAAAAAGTAAATATATTTTAAAAACTATTTCACTAAACAATTTTTAGATTGCATAAATAATTTTAGATGCAAGTAATGATTTAAAACAGATATAATATCTGAAAAATTATATTATCGTTTAGAATTTTATTTTAAGCATTAAAATAAGTTTATTACAAAGAGTAAAAATATATTAAATAAAAAACTGCATAAAAAAAACTGTAAATATTCTCAAATAGGAAAAAATAATTATAAAATGAAAATGGTGAATTTTTAAAACTATTCAAACTATTTTATATTGTTTAAACCGTTTTAAATACTTCAAAGTTTTCACAATCTCCTGATGAAGATTAAATATTTTGGTCTAAACTAACTTTACACTTAAAATTTTGTTTATGAAAATTAGTATTTTGTTTTGGGAGAAAATTGCAACTATTCTCAAACAGGAAAAAAAAAAAAAAAAAATCTTAGCATGAAAATATTGAATTTTAAAATTATTACACCAAATTATTTTTTATGTTACGTAAATCATTTTAAATGCAGCAAATTTTTCACAATCTCCTCATGAAGATTAAATATTTTGTCTAAACTAACTTTACCGTTAAAATTTCGTTTATAAAAATTATGATTCTGTCAGAGTGAAAAATTTTATATTTCGAAAAATTCAAGAAGGAAAAAAATACAATAAGAAGACAAAGAATAAGTTTTTTGTTAAATAAGTATCTTAAATGATTAAATGATTTTTAAACTAACTTACAGAAGATATACTTTATTTTAAAATGATTTTGTTTTATAAGCAATTTTTATTTTCTCAAAATACGACCCTTCAAAAAAATCAGTATGAAAAAAAAAATCATTTATTTACAGTTCTTTTCCTGTTGAATTCTCCGGAAAGAATTCGAATCTTTATAACTTTGAAATAAAAGTTTCTTCAATTTTCAGAAATTGAGTTTTTGTTATATTTTTAATTATTTTTTACGCTCAAGAGGTCTTTTACAATCCCCCATTTTCTTAAAAATAATTACTTTGTTTTAATCAGTATAGTGCACTGCATTTTTTAACCGGTTAATCAAAGTGCAAATAGACATTTTTTATTGAAAAAATTCAAATATTGACTTGTTGGAATTTAAATATTTGCACAAGGGCTGACATTTGCTCTTCAATTAAATTAGAAACATTTATTCCATTTTGATTTTTGAGTAAACTAATAAAAATTATTCGCTTGGATTAACAATCTTGTCTCATGTTTTCTTTTATTAAGTTTCATTAAATTGGGAATTTTGTATTGGAATAATAAGTTTCAAAAAATATTCAATTTAATCATTAAAAAAAAAAAAAAAAAACCCCACTTTGTACAAAAAAAAAAAAAAAAAAAAAAAATTTAATAAAATAAAAAAACGTATTTGTGTGATTAGTTTTTTTTTCATTTAATAGATAGTAATTTTATTGCATTCGAATTGTTACAGATGTCTTAGTTAAACTGAAAGATTTTGAGAAACAATTGATTTATTATGTTTTCTTTAATTAATAAATTTTATCTATAAATCTATAAAATTTCAGACATAAATTTTTCAACAAAATAAAGGACTGATTTGTGTGATTCTGAAAAATATATCTTCATTTAATAGATAATATTTTATTGCAATTGAATTGTTACAGATGTCATAGTCAAACTGAAAGATTTTGGGATACAATTGATTTATGTTTTCTCTGATTAATAAATTTTATATATAAATCTATAAAAAGTCAGTCATAAATTTTCCTAATAAAATAAACGACATATTTGTGTGAATCGGATCTGTATTTTTTCATTGAATGGATAAAATTTTATTGCAATTGAATTGTTGCAGATGTCATAGTCATTTTGAAAGACGTATTTGTGTGATTTGGATACATATTTTTTCATTTAACAGATAATAACATTATTGCAATTGAATTGCAATTGAGATGTCATAGTCAAACTGAAAGATTTTGAGATACATTTGATTTTGAAAGATTTTGAGGTACATTTGATTAGGAAATGTATTTGTGAGCTTCGGAGATATATTTTTTCATTTAATAGATAATAATTTTATTGCATTCGAATTGTTACAGATGTCATAATCAAACTGAAAGATTTTGAGATGCAATTGATTTATTATGTTTTCTTTGATTAATACATTTTATATATAAGCCTATAAAAAGTCAGTCATAAATTTCCTTAATAATATAAGAGACTTATTTTTGAGATACGGATAAATATATTTTCATTTAATAGATATATTTAGATATTTTTTATCTTTATAGCATTCAATTGTTACAGATATCATAGTCAAACTGATATTTGAGAAACAATTAATTTATTATTTTTATTTAATTAATAAATCATGTAAAGATTGAAGAAAAGAGACTGAAACGAGAATGATAACTGCGGGTGGCTATCACGAAGACCACTTTATAAAGAGTTTGTCAGCAGCCGGACCACGGAGACCTTTCTTTTTGCATTTCAAAGATTCGTAGTTGGTTGAGGTGTGCTTTATCAAGTGTTAATCTGTATTAAATATTTTAAGAATTTCTTTACGCCTAAAATTGTATTAGTGTAGGTTTATGGTGAAGTTACAGATATCATAAAAATTGGCCTTTAGATAAAATATTCAGCTAACTCATTAAATTTATGAATTTGCAAACTCGAATTACAGGAATATTTTTCCTACATCAAACTCTAGCGATATCCGCCATAAGAACTCTAGCAGCCCAATAAAGTTAGCCTTGTTAAAGTTGTCAGAGTTAAAAGTCATATCAAGTGCAATGCATATTGTCAAATGTAAAAAGTCCATGATTTCACCTGACGAGCATAGAGGACAGACATCATAAGCAACTCCACCAATGAGGTGGACGTGTTTATTAAGAAAAATCATGTCCTGTCGAGAGTCGGAAATTTGCTGTAAAAACTCCACGGGGCAATCCCATTGGGATGGGTTATGAAACAAGTATATTCCACGTTTTATCAGTTGAAAGAATTTTGTACATTTGTTTAAAGGGTCTGCCTGTTTTGTTCTTTACCTCAGAACTAAATGGATGAAAGGATAAAGGAAATTGTGGCTGTGGTAACCTACAACCATTTTTGGTCAAGAGGTCGTCATTTTCATTTCCAGGCAGCCCATAATGGCTGGGAATCCATTGAAAAACAATCTATAGGAGCAATTATAGGAATTGATATCTTTCAATCAGCACCAAAACATTTTATTCGTAAACAATTCAGATGCAATAGAACATATTAGCATTGTTCTTATTGTAAAAAGTACAAGGAAAAATTGGTTGTGAGATATGACGGCAACGTGTTTTTTACTATTATTTCAATGAAATAGAATTATATAACCACAATAAAAGTTATTTAAATTTAATACTCGTCTTTTATACAGACATTCTTAATCTGGGTTGATAAAAATGTAAATTAAAGGTAATGTGCAAACTTTATGTTTTTAAAACATCGAATATTAATTTTCCAAGATCGCTGTGTCATATCAAAAATTTAATTAATAGATTGAATTTCACACAAAAATAAATTACCGATGTAAATGGAACGCATCGTGCCAAAAAAAACATTCAAAATCTACTTTAATTTTCTCTCTTCCGTTATATTTTCCCAATTCCGGTACAGAAATCATGGTAAACCTTCCAAAAGCACACGAGAAGAACCAATACCGCACCTTTTGTGTCTGTCTGCTTACAAAACAGATAACCAAAGCAGATAAACCGAGATTTCTGTATTATATATACAAATCAATCTAATTATTAGATTATATTTCTCACCAAAGTAAAGTTTCCGAAAAGTCTCGTTGTGCAAAAAACATTCAAAATCTACTTTAATTTTCTCTCTTCCGTTACACTTTCCCAATTCTGATACAGAAATCACGATAAACCTTCCCAAAAAGCACACGAGAAGAACCAATACCGCGCGTTTTGTGTCTGTCTGCTATTTTCATTTCTTTGCAAAACAGATAACTTTGCAGGGGAAAAAAAGTAAAAAAAAAAAACAAAAAACCCAAGTTACTGCTGGAAAAGTAGAAAAATAGGAAGGATGCTCTAGAAGAGGAAGAAAACAAAAGGAACAGAAAAAAAAAAAGAATAAAATAATAAAAAGTAGGAAAACTGGATGCATTCCGTTTCTATGCATCGCTGAGTTCAGACAACCGTCCACCATCGTTAGAAATGATGTCACACGATGGCAGCGCCCTCTATCGGCCGGTTTCGGATGTTTGGTGCATTATCAGCCTGAGCGATTTTGAATGATCGCTCTACCTTCTTGTAGGCCCGGCGTAGGGTATGAGTAGGGGGTGGAAAGCTCTTATTACTAAGGATTTTTGACATTTTTGTTGTCGGTCGGGGAGGAACGATTCTGAACGACATTTTGTGCGATTCGGAATAATCTCTTCTCGCTCCACTGTAATTCATTACGCAAGGATGAATGTTTCTTTGATTACATATAACTGGATTGCAGGACACTCTAATCGATTAATGACAATCTTATGACAAGCCATCCATTGTAGGATTAAACCACTGCCTGTAATGAAATCGCAGTTCATTTTGTCAGCATTTAAGACAGTTTTTTTTTTTTTTTTTGTTGTTGTTGTGCATGTGTCAAAATGAGCATGTTAATTTAAAATCGTGTTATTAACAGCTAGTTGTTTAACTGTCAAAATATAATTTATTTTGTAGAATAAAAAAAAAATGAAATAATTTTCAATTTGAAGAAAATTATATTTAATTACATTTTATTTTAAGTTTTTTCAGATTTAATTTATTTCAGTTATTTTTAAATTATTTTCAGACGAGTTTTTGCAATTATTTATTTATTTATTTTGTGTTTGCATTCATAACACATTCATTGTTACATTATTTTGAATTTAATAAAATTGCTATATCAGCATTCGATAAGCATCTATTTTTCAAGCAAATTTAAAATTTACCAATAACATACCATCAATGACATGATATACCACATTATTGTATTGAGTAGAGTAAAAAACATGAACAATAATAATTATAATAATATATATATATTAATCTAATAATTTATTATGGATTTATTTTGAAAAAGAATTTTTCATTCTTGGCCAGTCATTTATTTATTTCTGTGTATAATTTTTTTTTTTATTTTGGGAAAAGTGTTCACTTTGTTTTTCAGTCTGTCATTACTATCAAAGTATAGTTGAATTAAAAAAAAATTGAAATAATTTTTTTTTTTCACATATATTTTTGCATAAATATATATTTCAGTGAAATATATTAAGTTGAAAATTGGCAATCTGCCAATTCTAACGGATTCAAAACAGAGTGGCTGAATAGGAGTGAAAGAAGAGGAATAGGAGAGTTTTAATTACGTTAAAAACTATTTTAAATTTTAATCATTAATCTTAAATCAATATTAATAATTAAATTTTAATCAATAAATTTAAATCATTATTAAATAATCATTAAATTTTATTCACTTAAAATATTAAATCATACAACATAAAAAAATAAATGAATGAAATTCCCCAAAAGAAATTCCATTTTTATTTCAAAGTTGCTGTGCTCCTCAGTGTATGATTAAAATGCGTGGATTCTTTATTTATTTTTTATTTTGCTCAACTAACAAGTAATTGATTTGTTCGTTTCCATTTTGATAAATTTTTGTAAAACACAGTATTATTAGTAGCATTGAAAATTTAATATATTTTCAAATAGTAGGAAAATGAACATAAAAAACATTTTACAATATTGCTACCTAGAGATTTTATAATTTTTAAATAAAAATATATTTCGTTATTTGATAGATTTAACAATTATTTATTCCATTTTAAATGTGCCAAAAATTAATAATTATTTATTACATTTCATAATATTTATTACCAGCATAATCAATTATCCAAATAAAATTGAAAAACAAATTGGAGATAATTTCATTAGTTATATAAAAATAATTTATCCAATTAGAAACTATTTGGAAATAAATAAACGAAGCTAATTACCAGTTTCATAAATTGTTGGTTCTAATCTTAATTGATTTCATTAATAACATAATAAATTCTAACCCAAAGTATTTTTATTGCTCTTTTCTGATAAAAGTTTTCTAATTTATCAAAACAACATAGAATGGTAGCTTACAGATTTGTTAACGAAAAGGTTGAGAGCATTATATTATTATGTAATTGTAATAGTTTGAATAATTAATGTTTTACCATATTTACTGAAATTTTCATACAAGAAATTTATTTATTATTTTTTATTTATTGTTTTTGTCTTGGAAAAATAAAAATGCATTAATTTATTAACTAAAGGCATTAAAATTTTGTTTTCAGTAGCTAAGTTAGTTAGAGAATGCTAATTACGGTATTCAGTCATGAATATCGTAATTAGCATGTAGGTAAAATTAGAGGATAACGTGTAAAATAAATTTATTTTAATGAGTGATAGAAAAAAAAAAAATATACTTCACACACACACACACACACACATATATATATATATATACATATATATATATGTATAGTGTGTGTGGACTCATGTCTCGGTGACTAGCACTCTGGTACTTGGGCATGGATGCATGTAGTGGTTTGAATCTAATTTCAACAGTAAGTATCGGTCTAATATTGCTCTTGAGTGTCAGTTTGGCTATCCTAACTCGAAAATGATCAGCTATTTTCAGAATCTTGTGGAACTGCTTAGCCCACCATGGGGCTGTTGTGTTCAAGAAAATATATACTGTTCATTATATATATATATATATATATATATATATATATATATATATATATATTTTATCAGTTTTATATTAACAAATACATATTATTACTGCAGTTTTTATATGATTGATAGAATCGACAGCTACTGAATGTAATATATGCATGAGTATATATAAATATATATATATATATTATATATTATATGTATATATATATATATGCAAACTTATATATATATATACCAGTTTTGAGAAACAAAATAATATTTATAAATATATGCATGAATTGTAAAATACACACTCTTACATATTATACAAACTGCTAATAATGTTATGAAAATATTTATAAAACAGAAGAAGATTTATTCCATCGCAAAAGAAGATTCTCCAAGCATTCTCCAACCTCAACAACTATTCAACAGAACAAAGAATTCATGCTCTGATTAAATGTATGTAGCGCATACATGTTTTTTTTTTTTTTTTTTCTGCATTAAATTTTTTATATAAAATTAATTATTAAGAAAATACATTGAACTGCACTTTTATTTCTAGGGAATTTAATCCAATAGTGTTTCTTTTGGATACGAATAGGCTTTTAAATTAAATATTATTTTAATCCAAATGCATTGTTTTAAATATTTCTATATATGCACTGAGCTTATTATTTCAATTGAAATATCTCGCAGCGTTCTGTTTGACGCTTAATATAATTTTCTAGTAGACAGATTCTGTAATGTATGACGTTTTAATAGTAATTACCATAAATAGATCACAAAATGGGACTAATATAATTGTATATTATCATTACTAACATTTAATTTTATTCATAAAATTTAAAGTAATATTTAAAATTTGCTTCAAATACAATCTTAAATTAAAAGCTAATAATTATTATCTTAATTTTTTTTATACTAAATAAAAATGAATTGCTAAAGAATAAAAAATTGAATCTTAAGAAAGTTTAAATCTTAAATTTGTAAATTTAATATAATTTATAATAAAAAAGGGATACATTTTTTTTCAGTTTAATTATTCTTTTTAATTTTAAATTAATCACAAAAAATGCTGTTTCAGTGATAAATATATTTTAAATCTTAGTGGTGATTTTGGTGATCTGGTGATTTTTTTTTATTTATCTTGTGATAAATTTCTTCTTAAAAGTAAATTTGTATAGAAGTTTAGTGGTAGTTGTAAAGATAGTAAAACGTAATTTTACTATGTAAGTATTAGTAGTAGTTTTATTACGGTAAAATAATTATGCTTTTTATTAAGATACAATTGCAATTATTTTTTTAAGAATTAAGAGCTTTTTTTCAGTGATAAATATATAGTAGTATGTATAGTATAAGTATATATTAAATCTGGTGATTTATTTTTGTTTTACGGTAGACTTCTCCGTAAAAGTCATATTTAATTAGTGGTTTTAATTATGACACCAATAATTTGAAAAAAAAAAAAGAACAGTTAAAGGCTTTTTATTCTTTTTTGTAAAAACATGTGTACTTAATAAATACTACCTCCCGCACTGTCAATAGTTTAACGTATACTTCCCTGAGAGTGTTTGGTTAATTTTTAACAAGCACTCTTTGCGTTTGATGTATATTAACTGTGAAAGTTGGCACTACTCTCCAGAAAGCTCATTTATCGAATTATCTCCAAAGAAATGCACACATTCCTCGGGCTGTTTATCTTGAGCAAGAAGCAGCTGCATGTCCATTACCAACTTTCTCCCTACTCTAAACTATTTTTATTTACTACAGTCAAGCTTGCTACCAAAAATTCAGATTCCCCGGCAGAGGCCAACCAAGAAGCTAATTCCTCGCAGTCTTAAGACTGTAATCGAGTTATCGTTCTTTTATTTGGTACATAAAGTTTCATTTTACGCTCCTACGTGATGCAGTGAAGCGATCTGGGTGAATCGGTTGAAAAAACGACGTTTTACAGCGTTTCTTGCATTTGACGAGGCATTATACGACAACGCCTTTTTTACGTTTGCCTCTGCCCTAACTTTAGGTAACGCAGGTAATTGAAAAAGGACTAAAAGTTTTTCCCTTATTTTCATCAGTGCGTTACGGAAGAATTACGGTTACTTGGTGTAACGCTAGGGTCTTTTTAGTGCAACATTCTTTGTTGGATGAATAAAGTAACACTATTTTTTTTTTTGTATTGTATTGAAGCGTTTTAATCTTTCATGGACAAGATGTAACGTAAAATATTTATTTTTATTGTCTGGATGTTAAAACGTTTAGACAATGGAAAGATATTTGCATGGAATTATTTGGGGTTTTTGTAAGAAACAATTAAACAATTATAAACTTTTTTTGGAAACAATAAAGTTTCTTTTGTGTATCTATTTATTTCAAAAGATTATCCATTTTTAGTATTACATCATGAAATAAAAAAATTGAAATGTACTGTAATTTCACAATTAAACAAATTATTTGTGGAGCCTTGTTGTAAATAGTATATATGTATAGACATGAAAATCAATAAACAAAAGTTCATCGGCACATAACAGAAATGGATACAAAAATTAAATTTGTACAAAATAAAAGTTGACAGGGGTAAAAAAATATTAAGAAAAATCCTTAAATCGAATATAAAATTAATAATTTAACGAAATTAATTTTAACTTCCTGAGCTTTAGTTTCATCAATAAATATGTACCCTCAACTTATTATAAGAAAAGTATTTCTGCTACCAGATGACTGGATTCAAGTCAAAGACACATCTAGCGAAGTGCTACGACAAATGGAGTAGACAGGTACCTGAATACAGCTGGCTAAAATTTTCATGTTACCAATGCTACGATGTATTTTTTTTTTTTAATATATATATATTTTGTGTGCAACGAACAGCAGTAGCAGGCAGGTAACGTACGCAATTGAGATATGGACAAAAGGGTTTTGTCCTTTGATAAGGTATGTATTACATTTGGTATTTTTTATTTTATCTTGAGATAAACTTCTTCTTTAAATGCATATTTATATAGTGATTTTTATTACGGTACCTACTAATTGCAATTATTTTCTTAAGTTAAATGATTTTTATTCTTTCTGTTAAAAATTTGTTCTCAATAAATACTACCTTTCGCTCTGTCAATATTTTAACATATATTTCCCTGGAGAACTATTGGTTAATTTGTTTAACAAGCACTCTTTGCGTTTGATGTATACTAACCGTGAAAGTTGGCACTGCTCTCCTGAAGATTCACTTATCGAATTATCCCCAAAGAAATGCACATTCCTCGGGCTGTTTATCTTGAGCAAGAAACAGCTGCATGTCCATTACCAAATTTTCCCTGATCTAAACTACTTTCATTTACTACAGCCAAGGCTTGGCTACCAAAATTCAGGTTCCCCGGCAGATGCCAACCAAGAAGCTAATTCCTCGCAGTCTTAGGACTGTAATCGAGTCATCGTTCTTTTATTTGGTACATAAAGTTTCATTTTACGTTTCGTGATGCCGTGAAGCGATCTGGGTGAATCGGGTGAAAAAGCGACGTTTTAAAGCTTTCTTTTGCATTTGACGAGGCATTATACGACAACGCCTTTTACGTTTGCCTCTCCCTTACTCTAGGTAAGGTAGGTATTGAAAAAGGGACAAAAAAGGTTTTGTCCCTTATTTTCATCAGCGTGTTACAAAAAAGTAGCCTTGGTGTAACTGGATCTTTTAGTGCAGCATTCTTTGTTGGATGAATAAAGTAACACTATTTTTTTTTTTTTTTTTTTTTTTTTTTTACGTATCGAAGCTTTTTATTCTTTCGTGGACAAAATGTAAAGTAAAATATTTATTTTTATTGTTCTAGATGTTACAAAGTTTAGACACTGGAAAGATGTTTGCCTTTTTTTTTTTTTTGTAAGAAACAATTAAATTATTTTAAACTTTTTTCGGAACAGTAAAGTTTCTTTTGTCTATCTTTTCTTTCAAAAGATGAAGTACTTTTAAGTATATCATGAAATAACAAAAGAATCGATAAGTATTGCTATTTCACAATTAAAAAAATAATTTGTGTAGATTTTTTTGTGCATAATTTATATGAAAACCAAAATGTTAAAAGGTAAACAAATCAGCATTGACAGGTAACAAGAGAAGACAATTAAGTTATGCAAAATATATACTCACAGAGAGTAGAAAGATATTCAGAAAATCTTTAAATATAATTTTAAATTAGTGGTGGAGGTCTGATAGCTGAGTGGTTAGAGCTCTGGCTGACTTTTAATCCTTATCAAGATATTTAAGACAATTTTTAAAATTTGCTTTTAATATTGGTGTCCAACAAAAAATTAATTGTTAAAGAATAACAACTTGAATCATAAAAAGTTTAAATCTTAAATTGTGAATTTTATTATAATTTATAATAAAGCCTGAATTACTTTATTTACAGTTAAACTATTGTTTTTCATTTTAAACTAATCACAAGAAATGCTATTTTGATGATATATTCATTTTAAAATTTTGATATGGTATGCATTACATCTGGTAATATTTTTCTTTATTTTGTGGTAAACTTATTTGTAAAAGTTATGTCTATATAGTGATTTTTATTATGGTACCTATTAATTGCAAACATATTTTACGGTTAAAAAGCTTTTTGTTCTTTCGTGTAAAACCTTTGTACTCAATAAATACTACCTTTCTTTCTGTCAATATTTGAACTTATACTTCCCTTGAAAATTTTCGGTTAATTTGAATAAAAAGCCATCTTTGCGATTGATATATATTAACCGTTAAAGTTGGCACTGCTCTCCCGAAGGTTCATTTATCGAATTATCCCCAAAGAAATGCACACATTCTTCGGGCTGTTTATCTTGAGCAAGAAGCAGCTGCATGTCCATTACCAACTTTTTCCCTACTCTAAATTATTTTTATTTACTACAGCCAAGCTTGGCTAAAACAAATTGATATTCCCGGTAGACGCCAACCAAGAAACTAATTCCTCGCAGTCATAAGACTGTAATCGAGTTATCGTTCTTTTTATTTGGTACATAAAGTTTCATTTTACGTTCCTACGTGATGCAGTGAAGCGATCTGGGTGAATCGGGTGAAAAAGCGACGTTTTACAGCGTTCTCTTGCATTTGACGAGGCATTACACGACAACGCCTTTTACGCTTGCCTCTCCCTAACTCTAGGTAACGTAGGTAATTGAAAAGGGACAAAAAGGTTTTTTCCGTTATTTTCATTAGTGCGTTACGGAAGTAACGGAAGTGCCTTGATGTAACTCTAGGATCTATTTAGTGCACCATTCGTTGTTGGATGAATAAAGTAACGCTAATTTTTTTGGCATGTATTGAAGCGTTTGATTCTTTCATGGACAAGATGTAACGTAATATATTTATTTTTATTGTCTAGATGTTAAAAAAAGACAATGGAATGATATTTGCTTTTATTATAAGCAAGAATTAAACAATTCTGGACTTATTTTGAACAATAAAGTCCATTTTGTCTTTCAAAAGATGATCTATTTCTACTACTACTGTGATATATCACACAGCATTACATCATAAAAAGAACAAAAGGTTTTGGTTGACAATGGAAAGATATTTGCACGTAATTATTATTATTTTTTTTTTTTTTGGAACAATTAAATAATTCTAAAACTTTTTGGAAAAAGTTAAGGTTTTTTTGCCTCAAAGATATATATTTATAAAAATATAAAATAAAATCATTGAAGTGTAAACAAAACTGTATTATTTGTTAAAAAGAACACTTTTTTTTTGTTTATCTTGCGTTAAACTTCTTAATAAATGATGTATTTTTATAGCGATTTTTGTTATGTTATCTATTAATTTCATTTAAATTTTAACACTTAAAAGCTTTTTATTATTTCTTGTAACACCTTTGTACTCAATAAATACTACCTTTCGCTCTGTCAATATTTTAACTTATAACTACTCCCCTGGAGAGTATTTGGTTCATTTGGTTAACAAGCACTCTTTGCATTTGATGTAGATTAACCGTGATATTTGGCACTGCTCTCCTGAAAGTTTATTTATCGAATTATCCCCAAAGAAATGCACACATTCCACGGGCTGTTTATCTTGAGCAAGAAACAGCTGCATGTCCATTAACAACTTTTTTCGTACTCTAAACTATTTTTATTTATTATAGCCAAGGCTTGGCTAATAAAAATTCAGATTCTCCGTTAGACGCCAAACAAGAAGCTAATTCCTGGCAGTCTTAAGACTGTCATGGAGTTATCGGTCTTTTATTTGGTACATAAAGTTTCATTTATGTTCCTACGTGATGCAGTGAAGAGATCTGGGTGAATCGGGTGAAAAGCGACGTTTTACAACGTTCCCTTGCATTTGACGAGGCATTATACGACAACGCCTTTTACGTTTGCCTCTCACTAAACCTAGGTAACGTAGGTAATTGAAATAGAGACAAAAATTTTTGTCCCTTATTTTCATCAGTGCGTTACGGAAGTAGCCTTGGTGTAACTGGATCTTTTTAGTGCATCTTTCTTTGATGGATGAATATAGTAAAACTAACTTTTTTTTTTATGTATTGAAGCGTTTTGTTCTGTCATGGACAAGATGTAACATAAAATATTTATTTTTATTGTCTTAATGTTAAAAGTTTAGATAATGAAACATATTTTGGAATTATTTGCTCTCTTATCAGAAGCAATTAAATAATTCTAAACAATTTTAGGAAACAGTAAAGTTTCTTTCGTCTTTCTCTTTCAAAAGATGATTCTAATTCTTAGTAATACATCTCGAAATAACAAATGCCTCGACCAATATATATATACATAAAAATTAAAATGTTGAAGTGTAAACAAATCTGCATTGGCCGATAAAAAGAGAACACTAAAAAATTAAATTATGCAGAAATATACAATGACAGGAAGTAGAAAGATATTCAATAACAATTTTACAGAATAGTGGTGGCATGGTGGCCAAGTGGCTAGAGCTCTAGCTAACCTTTAATCCTGATTATGATACTAAAAATTCGTTTTAATACTGAATTAGAAATTAAAATGAATTTTTAAAGAATAACAACTTGAATCACAAAAAATTTTAAATATTATATTGTGAATCTTAATATCGTTTATGACAAAAAAGGAATTAGTATATTTACAGTTTAACTACACATTTTTATAAACATAAAAACCGCTGTTTTAGTGATAAATGTATTTTAAAACTTTGAAATAATATATATTACATATAGTGATTTTTTCCCCGTTTATTTTGAGGAAAATTTCTTCATAAAAGGCATGTTTATTTAGTGGTTTTCATTATGGTACCTATTAATTGAAAAAAAAAATTTCACAGTTAATGGCTTTTTATTCTTTCTTGTAAAACCTTTGTTCTCAATAGATACTACCTTTCGCTGTGTCAATATTTTAACATATACTTCCCTAGAGAGCTTTTGGTTAATTTGTTTAACAAGCACTCTTTGCGTTTGATGTATATTAACCGTGAAAATTGGCACTGCTTTGTTGAAGGTTCATTGTTCGAATTATCCACAAAGAAATGCACACATTCCTCGGGCTGTTTATCTTGAGCAAGAAACAGCTGCATGTCCATTACCAACTTTTCCCTATCTAAACTATTTTTATTTACTACAGCCAAAGTTTGGCTACCAAAAATTCAGATTCCCCGGTAGACGCCAACCAAGAAGCTAATTCCTCCCAGTCATAAGACTGCAATCGAGTTATCGTTCTTTTATTTGGTACATAAAGTTTCATTTTACGCTCCTACGTGATGCAGTGAAGCGATCTGGTGAATCGGGTGAAAAAGCGACGTTTTACAGCGTTCCTTTGCATTTGGCGAGGCATTATACGACAACGCCTTTTACGTTCTCTCCCTAACTCTAAGGAACATAGGTAATTGAAAAAGGGACAAAAAGGTTTTTTCCTTATTTTCATCAGTGCGTTACGGAAGTAGCCTTGGTGTAACTGGATCTTTTTAGTGCTGCATTCTTTGTTGGACGAATAAAGTAACGCTAACTTTTTTATATTTCTTATGAATTGAAGCGTTTTATTCTTTCATGGACAAGATGTAAAGTAAATTATTTATTTTATTTTCTGGATGTTAAAAGTTTAGACAATGGAAAGATATTTGCTTTTTTGTAAACAATTAAACAATTCTAAACTTTTTTTTGGAAACAATAAAGTATCTTTTGTCTAGATTTTCCTTTAAAAGATGTTCTATGTTTAATATTACATTTTGAAACAACCAAAGGTTCGAAAAGTATTGTTATTTCACAACTAAACAATTTTAGTTGAGGAACATTTTTATACTTATATATGTATATAAACACAAAAATCAAAAGGTTGAAAGATAAAAACTGATTTAACTGCTAACATTTAATATTTTGCAAGATATTTAAGATAATTTTTAAAATTTGCTTTAATACTTTGTTCGAAATAAAATTGAATTGTTAAAGAATAACAACTTGATTCATAAAAAAAAACTTTAAAAATTTAATTTGTGAATTTTAACATAATTTGTAACAGAAAATGAATTATTTTATTTAAAGTGTAACTGTACATTTTTATGAACACAAAAAAATGCTAAATTTTAGTGATACAAAACTTTGAAATGGTATGTATTATATATAGTGATTTTTTTTTTTTATTTTGCTGTACACTTATTTGTTCAAGGAATATTTATTTATTGGTTTTTTTATGGTACCTATTACCTGCAATTATTTTTTAACAGTTAAATGCTTTTTATTCTTTCGTGACCTTCGTATTCAATAAATAATTCCTTTCTCTCTGTCAGTATTTTGTCGTATACTTCCCTGGATAGTTTTAGGTTAATTTGGTTAACAAGCACTATTTGCGTTTGATGTATATTATCTGTGAAAGTTGGCACTGCTGCCCCGAAGGTTCATTTATCGAATTATCCCCCAAGAAATGCACACATTCCTCGGGCTGTTTATCTTGAGCAAGAAACAGCTGCATGTCCATTACCGATTTTCCTTACTCTAAACTTTTTTATTTACGGCAGCCAAGGCTTGGCCACCAAAAATTCAGATTCCCCGGTAGACGCCAACCAAGAAGCTAATTCCACGCAGTCTTAAGACTGTAATCGAGTTATCGTTCTTTTATTTGGTACATAAAGTTTCATTTTACGTTCCTACGTGATGCAGCGAAGCGATCTGGGTGAATCACGTGAAAAAGCGACGTTTACAGCGTTCTCTTGCATTTGACGAGGCATTATACGACAACGCCTTTTATGTTTGCCTCTCCCTTACTCTAGGTATGGTAGGTAATTGAAAAAGGGACAAAAAGGTTTTGCCCCTTATTTTCATCAGTGCGTTACGGAAGTAGCCCTGTTGTAACTGGATCTTTTAGTGCAGCATTCTTTGTTGGAGGAATAAAGTAACGCTAACTTTTTTTTTTTTTTTATTTTTTATATATTGAAGGTTTTATTCTTTCATGGACAAGATGTAACGTAAATTATTTATTTTTATTGTCGGAAGTTAAAAAGTTTAAACAATGGGAAGATATCTGCACGGAATTATTTCTTTTTTTTTTTCGTAAGAAAAAAAAATAAACAATTCTAAAATTATTTGGAACAGTAAAGTTTCTTTTGTATATCGATTTTTTTTTATCAAAAGATGATCTATTTCTTAGTATTACGTTATGAAAAAGCGAAAAGAGTCGAATTTGTTAATTCTCAATTAAACAAATAGGCTTTGGAGCATATTTTACTTTTATCTATGTAAATATAAAAATAAAAAGTTGAACAGTAAACAACTGCATTAGCAGTTAAAAAGAAGAACACTATTATATTTTTTGTTCCAATTCAGCCCCCAAACACTTAGACAATTGTCTTGGATGCGTTGTGGCAAGCGCTGCACTAACGTTATTCCCATAGCACTGCCCAGATGGTGCGTGTATCTTGAAGATAAGCCATGGACGCGGAGTAACAATACCTCCTCAACGCTCTACGATCTTGTTAGACCGGAACCTACAGTTTAAAGTGGATTCGAACCACTACAAACATCAATGGCACCGTCGGGACTCTAACCCGAAACCTTTAGTAACGTGCGTCAGAGAGCTGACACTCAGCCTTTCAGAACACTAAAATTAAATTTGTACGCAATAAACAATGCCAGGGTGTAAAATGAAGTTCAGGGAAACCTTAAATTCAATATAAAATCAGTAATTCAGAGGAAATTAATTAATTTTGATTTTTAAATTAATCAGAAAAAAATGCTGTTTGAAAGCTTTGATATGGTATTTATTACAACTAGTTATTTTTTTTTATTTATCTTACTGTAAATTTCTACGTAAAAGGTACCTTTATGCAGTGGTTTTTATTATGGTACCTATTAATTGCAGATATATTTTAATCGTTAAAAGCATTTTTAGTGATAACTGTAATTTACAGCTCTGATATGGCATGTATTATATCTGGTGATTTTTTTATAGTTTACCTTGTGTTAATCATTTTCGCTAAACATATATTTAGATAGTGGTTTTCATTATGGTACGTATTATTTGCAATTATTTTATTACAGTTAAAAGCTTTTATTCTTTCGTGTAAAAAAAATTTGTCCTCAATAAATACTATCTTTCGCTCTGTCAATATTTTAACGCATACTTCCCTGGAGAGTTTTTGGTTAATTTGGTTAACAAGCACTCTTTGTGTTTGATGTATATTAACTGGGAAAGTTGGCACTGCTCTCCTGAAGGTTAATTTATCGAATTATCAACAAAGAAATGCACACATTCCTCAGGCTGTTTATCTTGAGCAAGAAACAGCCGCATGTCCATTACCGACTTTTTCCAACTCTAAACTGTTTTTATTTACAGCGCCAAGCTTGGCGACCAAATATTCAGATTCCCCGGTAGACGTCGTCCAGAAGCTAATTTCTCGCAGTCTTAAGACTGTAATCGAGTTATCGTTCTTTTATTTGGTACATAAAGTTTCATTTTACGTTCCTACGTCATGCAGTGAAGCGATCTGGGTGAATCGGGTGAAAAAGCGACGTTTTACTGCGTTCTCTTGCATTTGACGAGGCATTATACGACAACGCCTTTTACGTTCGCCTCTCCATAACTCTAGGTAAGATAGGTAATTGAAAAGGGACAAAAATATTTTGTCCCTTATTTTCAGCAGTGAGTTATGGAAGTTGCTCTGGTGTAACTGGATCTTTTAGTGCAGCTTTCTTTGTTTGCAGAATGATTTTTATGTATTGAAGCGTTTTGTTCTTTCATGCACAAGATGTAACGTAAAATGTTTATTTTTGTTGTCTAGATGTTAAAACGTTTAAGCAATGGAAAGATATTTGCACGGAATTATTTGCTTTTTTGAAAAAGACAATTAAATAATTCTAAACTTTTTGGTACCAGTAAAGTTTATTTGGTCTATTTTTTTCTTTCAAAAGATTATCTACTACTGACTTGCGCTCTGACACTTTTTACCACAGATTTCAAACACTAGACCCGGAGGTGCCATGAATGCCTGTCGTGGGGTGGAAAATAATTTAAACAGTACTTCTTGGTGTAGTATGAATTTTGATCGTAGGGCATATATATAAATATATATATATATCGTATATCGTATATATATAAATAAATATATATATTCATGATATTTAGATAAAATAAGTAAATTTTATCGTTACTACATTTTTGAAGGTTTGAGGGTATCGACAGGTGATGAATATGGTGCAGAGGTTGTAAAATACACGTATTGTCATATAAAATACAAACTACTAATACTGTTATGAACCATTCTTATAAATCACAAAAAGATTTATTCCATCACTTGATAGCTAAAAAAGATTTTTGAGGAAGAGGAATCTCCAAGGTCACCAATAATCAACGAGAAAAAGAATTCCTACTCTGATTAAGTACGTGTGTGTATGCAGCAAGTATACTCGTATGTAAGTTTTCTACATTAAATTATTTAAATAAAATTAATTATTAATAAAATATGCTGAACTACGCTTTCAGTTCTCAAGAATTTAATCCAATAGTGTTTCTTTCGGATGCAAATAGGCTTTTAAATGAAATGATATTTTAATCTAATTCCATTGGTTTAAATATTTATATATATGCTCTGAGCTTAATAATTTCAATTTAAATATCTCACAACAGTCTGTTAAATACGTAATATGATTTTCTAGTAGACAGATTGGGTAATTTATGATGTTTTAATACTAGTTACCATAAAGATATCACAACACGGCAATAATATAATTATGTATAATCATTACTAAATTTTAGTCTTATTTATTAAATTTAAGATAATATTTATAATTTGCACCATATATTATCTTAAATTAAAAGATAATCATTTTATTATCTTAAATTTTTCTTTTCATACGAAATAAAAGTGAATTGTTAAAAGAAAAATTGAATCTTAAGAAAGTTTAAATCTTAAATTTGTCAATCATAATATATTTTATGTTAAAAAATGAAAAAAATTTATTTCCAGTTTTATTATTCATTTTTATCTTAATCACAAAAAATTCTATTTCAATGATAAATATATTTTAAAGCTTGATGGTGATTTTGGTAAACTTCTTCGTAAAAGATATATTTATACAGTGTTTTTTATTATGGTACCTATTAAATGCAATTATTTTCAAACAGTTGAAAGCTTTTATTCTTTCTTGTAAAACCATTGTACTCAATAAATACTACCTTTCGCTCTGTCAATATTTTAACATATATATTTCCCTGGAGAGTTGTTGGTTAATTTGGTTAACAAGACTCCTTCGCGTTTGATGTATACTGACTGTGAAAGTTGGCACTACTCTCCTCAAGGTTCATTTATCGCATTATCCCCAAAGAAATGCACACATTTCTCGGGCTGTTTATCTTGAGCAAGAAACAGTTGCATGTACATTACCAACTTCTCATTACTCTAAACTATTTTTATTCACTACATCCAAGATTGGCTACAAAAATTCAGATTCCCTGTAGACGCCAACTTAGAAGCTAATTCCTCGCAGTCTTAAGACTGTAATCGAGTTATCGTTAATTTATTTCGTACATAATGTTTCATTTTATGTTCCTGCGTGATGCAGTGAAGCGACATGGGTGAATCGGGTGAAAAAGCAACGTTTTTCAGTGTTCTCTTGCATTTGACGAGGCATTATACGACAACGCCTTTTACGTTTGCCTCTCTAACTCTAGGTAACGTAGGTAATTGAAAAAGGAACAACAAGTTTTTGTCCCTTATTTTCAGCAGTGCGTTTCGGAAGTAGCCTGGTGTAACTGAATCTTTTTATTCTTTGTTGGATGAATAAAGTAACGATAACTTTAATTCTTTATGTATTGAAGACTTTTTTTATTCTTTCATGGTCAAGTTGTAAAGTAAAATATTTATTTTTTGTTGTAGATGTTAAAAGTTTAGACAATGAAAAGATATTTGCATGAAATTATTTGCTTTTTTTGTAAAAGACAATTAAAAATTCTAAACATTTCTATAACAGTAAAGTTTCTGTCGCCTATCTTTTTCTTTCAAAACATGAACTTCTTTGTATTACATCATGAAATAACAAAAGACTCGATAAGTATTGTTATTTTACAATTAAACAAATTGTTTGTGGAGCCTTTTTGTACATAATATATATATATATATATATATAAACATAAATATGAAAAGATTGAAAGGTAAACAAATCGGCATTACCACATGAAAAACCACGGAAATTAAATTTATGCAAATTATACAATGACAGGGAGTAGAAAGATATTTAGGAGCTCAATAAATATAATATAAAATTAGTGCAGGTTTGATGGCCGCGTGGTTAGCGCTCTGTCTAATTCTTAATCCTTATCTAGACATTTAAGATAATTTTTAAAATTTCATTTAATACTGCGTTCGAAAAAAAATATTTGTTAAAGAACAACAACTTGAATGATAAAAACTTTAAATATTAAAATGTGAATCTTAATATAATTTATAACAAAATATAAATTAGTTTATTTGCAGATTAACTACACATTTTTAAAACACAAAACTTTTTTTTTAGTGATAAATAGATTTTAAACTTTGAAATAGCATGTAGTACAGGTGGTATTTTTTTTCGTTTATTTTGCGGTAAACCTCTTCATATTTATTTAGTGGTTTTCATTATGGCATCTAATAATAGCCAAAAAATTAATAAATATTGGCTTTCTTTGTGTAAAACCTTTGTACTCACTAAATACTATCCTTCGCTCTGTCAATTTTAAACATATACTTCCTGGAGAGTTTTTGGTTAATTTGGTTAACAAGCACTCTTTGTGTTTGATGTATATTAACTGGGAAAGTTGGTACTACTCTCCTGAAGGTTCATTTATCGAATTATCCCCAAAGAAATGCACACATTCCTCTCAGGCTGTTACTCTTCAGCAAGAAGCAGCTGCATGTCCATTACCAACTTTTTCTACTCTAAACTATTTTTTATTTACTACAGCCAATGCTTGGCTACCAAAAATTCAGATTCCCTGGTAGACGCCAAACAAGAAACAAATTCCTCGCTGTCTTAAGGCTGTAATCGAGTTATCGTTCTTTTTATTTCGTAAATATAGTTTCATTTTACGTTCCTGCGTGATGCAGTGAAGCGACATGGGTGAATCGGGTGAAAAAGCGACGTTTTTACAGCTTCTTTTTTAAAAGACGATCTATATCTATGTAACGTCAAATATATCATGAAATAAAAAAGTCTAGAAAAGTATTGTTAATTCACAATGAAACAAATTTTCTGTTTAGACTTTTTTTACTTATATCTATATAAATATAAATATTAAAAAGGTGAACAGTACACAGAATTGCTTCGGCAATTTAAAAAAAAATATACTATAATTAAATTTCTACAAAATATAACAATCTCATGGCGTAAAAAAAGTTCAGGAAATCCTTGAATTCCATATAAAATTAGTGATTATTAATTTCAATTATTGTTTAACAATTTCAAACCTTTTTTCAGTGATATATATATTTTGAAGCTTTGATATAGTATGTATCACATCTGGTGATTTTCTTGTATATTTTGAGTTAAACTTCTTCGTAAAAGGTATATTTATATAGTGGTTTTTATTAGAGGTACCTAATAATTGCAATTTTTTTTTTAACAGTGTAAAGCTTTTTATTCTTTCATGTAAAACCTTTGTCTTCAATAAATACTATCTTTCGCTCTGTCTATATTTTAACTTATACTTCCCTGGAGAGTTTTTGGTTTAATTTGATTAACAAGCAGTCTTTGCGTTTTGATACGTATTAACCGTTCAAGTTGGCACTGCTCTCCCGAAGGTTCATTGATCGAATTATCCTCAAAGAAATGCACACATTCCTAGGGCTGCTTATCTTGAACAAGAAACAGCTGCATGTCCATTACGAACTTTTCCCACTCTAAACTATTTTTATTTACCACAGCCAAGCTTGGCTACCAAAAATTCAGATTCCCCGGTAGACGCCAACCAAAGAAGCTAATTTCTCGAAGTCTTAAGACTGTAATCGAGTTATCGTTCTTTATTTGGTACATAAAGTTTCATTTTACGTTCCTACGTGATTCAGTGAAGCGATCTGGGTGAATCGGGTGAAAAGCGACGTTTTACAGCGTTCTCTTGCATTTGACGAGGCATTATCCGACAACGCCTTTTACCTTTGCTTCTATCCTTAAGTCCCAGGTAACGTGGGTAATTGAAAAAAGGGACAAAAAAGGTTTTGTCTCTTGTTTTCATCAGTGCTTTTGAAGTAGTCTTGGTGTAACATCAAGGATCTTTTAGTGCAGCATTCTTTATTGGTTGAATAAAGTAACACTTTGTTTTTTATGTATCGAAGCTTTTTATTTTTCATGGACAAATATTTATTTTTATTGTCTAGATGTTAAAAAGTTTGACAGTGAAAAAATATTTATCCGAATTATTTGTAAGAAACAATTAAACAATTCTAAACTTTTTGGAAACAGTAAAATTTCTTTTGTCTTTATTTTTCTTTCTAAAGTTGATCTACCACTTAGTATTACATCATGAAACAACAAATAGCTCTAAAAGTATTGATAATTTACAATTAAAGAATTTAGATGCAAATGCATTTTTTTTGCAAAGCCATTATAAAATCAAAATGTTGATAGGTAAAAAGAAAAACTGCAAAGGCAGATAAAAACAGAATACAACAATTAAATTTATACAAAATATACTATAATAGGGGATAAAAAGGAGTTCCTGGAATACTAAATTCAATGTAGAATTAGTAATCGTAAGAAAACAAATTATCTTGTATTGTAATACTGTTAATTCAGAATTAAACAAACTAGTTGTGGAGCCTTTTTTTACTATATCTTTATTACTATAAAAATCAAAAAGTCGTATTGTAAACAAAATTGCATTGGCAAAAAAAAAAAAAAACACAAAAATTAAATTTGCCTAAAATAAACAATGATAGGGGATATAAAGAAGTTCTGAAAATTCCTAAATTTAATATAAAAATTAGTAATCCTAACGAAACAAACTGTAACATCCTGAGGGTAGTTGTATCAAGAAAAAGTAAACACAAATTATTATAAATCAAGTTATTTCTTGCTAGCTAGATGATTGGATCCAAGTCAAAGACACGTCTAGCGATGTATGTTGTTAACATTGTACAGACTGATATTCTGGAAATTGGCTAACTTAAAATTTTTTTATGTTGAAAATGTTACGATGTTTTTTATGTATTTCATGTTTAACGAACACCTATAGCAGCTTGGTGTGCAAAAAGAGGTTCAGCTTTGGTGAGTTGTACTTCTTACTCATTGTTTGTTCGCCTTTGTTTTTGTATTTATATGTCGTGTTTTTAATCTATCTATCTGTATATCTCTTTATCTATCCACCTACATATATATATACATATATGTGTGTGGGGAGTGTTTGTTTGTGCGCGGGGATTTATATGTATGTATGTATGTAATGTATATGTATGTATATAACAACTATTTACGTCATGAATAAAGAATTGTTTTTATAAAATTTTTATGTTTATTTAGTAATATAATATATATTTAAAATTTATTATATGCAAATGTCAATTTAGATTTAAATAAATTTTTATAATGATAAAATAGGATGAAATTAAAAGATATATTTTATGAAATTTAAAAATAAAATAGCAAAATTGTGATTTGTAAAAGAGAAGAAAAAGTCCTTTAAGATATTAGACCCAGCATATTTGAGTTTTAATAAACATAATTTTTTTTTTGTATGAGTGAATATCAAAGCATATTTCCAGTTCGTAATAAACTGAATGCATATAATACATAATAATTTAAAAACTTTTAATATTTATCGATAGGATCTTTAAAATCATTTTTAAATGTGTTGAATAAGAGGCATTTATTTATAGATTCCCAGCTTTTATTTCAGAAACGATTGTTCAAAATTTTCTTTCATTCTGAAAATAGAAATAAATTGCGATATTCAATATTCTCAAAGAGATTTAAATAAATCATTTTTATTGATTAACAGAAAATGGGAAAAAAAATTTTTGAAAAGTCATCATAACGCGAAAGATTAATGATACTTTAGAAATGTCGATTCCATTTACAGTTTTCGATTTGCATAGAGTGATTTTTAAAGGAAAAACTTTACTACCGAAATTCATATATAGTGCATTTTATAAAAAAATTTAATAATAATCATTTTTAAATAATAAATCAATAAAATAATAATAATAATATATCATTTTTAAATAAAAAATAATAATAATATTAAATTATTTATAATAAATCATTTTTAATAATAGTCTATTTATTTTAATCTGCTTCTAGATTCTTTCCGTCTTCATTTTCATATTTTATTTTTTACATAAAATTTTCATTTTCCCTTTTTTTAACAGTAAAAATGTTATCATCTTTGAAAAAAAAAAAAATTAAAAATTAGAGAATCATCCCCTCATTATGAGTGGTATAATCCCCATGTCTGCCTAAAGGCAGATTTCAAAGCATGAGATATTACTTTTTACGAGGTAGGGTTGTCAGCCCTACGCTCAACGATCTATAGTCATATTAGACCATGGGCTGATGTCCGTGTGGCTAGCGCTCTGGCGCTCGATAGACGAAGTTTCGAGGTTCGAACCCCGGGGAGTCGTGGATGTTTGTAGTGGTTCAAGAATCGTAAGTCCCTGTCTCCATAACCACAGGGCCCAATCAGACTTCTCACCTACATCATTCCCAACTATAAAGAAACTCAACTCAGTAATGTGTAGTGTTGTAGTAGTCATATTAGACAGGGCATACTGTTTAAAGTTGATTCCAAACACACCCATGGCCTCACCAGGACTCGAACCCTAAACCTGTGGTACCGAGCACCAGACTAAGCTATTACGTCCCTTCTTTAAGGGCAAGGGAAATAATTACACAGTTATTTCATTAATACTTGATTTAAAAATAACATATTTCAATTGAAAGATAAATATTGAAACGCTATTGACAAAAATACCATATTTTAAACTTCAGTATCATCAATTGAATTTGTCGAAAACATTCTCCATACCATCGTACTTACCAAGGGGTTTTTAATTCTGCTTAGATAATATTCTATTAGATATTATACTTTCTACTAATATAGTAAAAAGTACATTTCGCAAACGTTATTCACCGTATAAATCTGTAGAGAGAGATGCAATAAGAAGAAAAACTCTTAAGCTAATTCCTAAATAACGTCTGCAACTATTTGCTTGGCAGATGTTATTTTGACAGCATGAACATTGCATCGAATGTAGTAAGTAAAGATGCATATTTATGTACGGTTTTCTCATAAAACATCGACCCGTTTTTGTTAGGAGAGTCAGTTCATGCTGAATATTTAACAATGAAGAAGTTAGTTGTAAAGATTAAACCATTTCAAACTGCAATAATTTTATGTAAATGTAACAATTTGAAACTATTATAATTTTTGTACAATGAAAAATATTTTATGATTCTCTAAAATATTAAATTTTATGATTAGGTGAGTTAGTTAATTTCGTAAGGAGAGTCATTTTATGCTGATTACTGGACAACAAAGTTAGTTGTAAAGTTTAATCTACATAGTTCAAACTGCAATAATTTAATGTAACTGTAATAATTTTAATTGTCCTTATTTTTATACAATAAAAATATTTTTATCATTCTCTAAAATATGAATCTTCATGGTTAGGTGAGTCAGTCAACTCATTTTTATTAGGAGAGTCAGTTTATACTGAAATATTTGACAACAAAGAAGTTAGTTGTAAAAGTTTAATCTAGTTCAAACTGTAATAATTTTGTGTAATTGTAACATTTTTATGTCACTGTAACAATTTTATGTAACTGTAATAATTTTATGCAATTGTAATAATTTCAAACTGTTATAATTTTGATACAATCGAAAATATTTTTATTCTCTAAAAATACAAGACAAATAAACTTTCATGGTAATAGTAGTTAAGTTGATGGTTAAGTTATTGCCAATCATAATATCATTTAATTGTCTAAAGCAATTCTAATTTGGGAAAATAAAATATTGGAAAAAAAATATATAATGTATATATCAATTAGCGCAGTAACACTATTTTTAAAACGGATTCCTGTTCTATTTTTAAACAAAAGCAACTTCCAGAATTCAAAGATAATATGACTTTGAGGTAAAATATTTCATTTAGGCCATTAAGTCAGCCATCAAGTTTTAAGTTAAATCAGACTGCTTTCTTGCACTTCTATTCAGAATCTTCTCGACCATATTTATTTTGGAAGGCGCTGAAGTTTCCGGAACTATCAGCACCGCTTTTTTAATGGAGTGCATTCAGAGGTCAATATAAAGGCCCATTGACTTTGCGAGTGAAGAATGCAGAGAGCAGAACTCCGAGAAGCATTTCAAGACAGGAGCTGGAGTTTAGAAAAGTCAGGAATTCCTCTTTGCTTTATTCGCTGTGTTTTCACTAAGATTTTATTTTTCTGCTTTTTCTTATCTATGAAATTAGTTTAAGTTTTTGATTGTCTATGGTTTATAAGATAAATTAAACTTATTAACTTAATAATATATCCTTTAGTATAACTAAGAGCTTGTGTTTTACAGTAATATTTAAAAACTAAATTCTAAATTTCAGCTAAATTTGGATGTATATTTGGAAGTTACGACATTAATTACCATTTTCTCCATTTTTTCCCCCAAGTATTAAATTTAGTTATTATTTATACAATAATATATCGATAAATTTATCGATGATACAATTTATGTGGTATTAAATTTCAATTATTAATGTATAATTAATGTCGATACAAAATTATTTGTTTTTCATTCAATTATTCATACGTTGTATAGATAATTGCATCAAAAATAAATTATTGTACAATAATCTATAATTCTAGTTAAAAGTTTAAATATAATATCTATACAAAATTGTGGAATTCATTTATTATCCAATACAGTTATCTGTATAAACTCTTATATAAATTAGATAAGTACTTTTATTAGTGTTCTTCATTATATTTTTATGTAAATAATTTTTTTTTAGATAAATAGAATTAATAATAGAATAATTAAAATAAATAGGTATTTTTATTAAAATGAAAAAAAAAAAGAAAGTAGAAACAGATTTTTATTAAAGGCCACAATTTTCCAATTTTCACTCTTATTTTTGACAACTTTAAAACTATAATTTAATATGACAATTACAATTTAAATTAATAAAAAAATAAAATAAAAATTAGATTTAAAAACGTACCAAGGAAATAATTTAACTAATTATTATATTTCATCCTTTTATGTAAAACTTGTAGTTAAAAAAGCACAAAAATGCTTTTTAACTTGTTTTGTTTTATGCGTACTATAGTATCCTCATGTATCAAGAAATATACATAATATATTTTTTATCATATACTAATTGAAATCAGCTACAAATAGCTTCAAATTAGCTCAAATCATCAGAAAAAAAATTATAAAATGGACATATTTTGCTAAAGAAATTAAATTGGATTTTTTTTGTTTAAAAATATGTGATAAAATTTTGAAATGTTTCATATTTTGACGAAGGATCAAAAACAAGCCCTATTTATTTTTAGTATGATTAAAAAATAAACATTAAAATGTTAGAAATGTTGTCTATTTTTATTATAGAAGATGAGATCCTTCGTTAATAATGTGCTAGACTGAATACAGGATTTCTATCTAAGTGATTTCTTTTTTATCATTGTAAGCATGTTCCACTTTAAAATTGCCATCAACAAAGTAAATGATATTGTTGATAGGTAATTTATTAAGGGTGTCCAACTGGTTTTCGATCAACACAAATTTGTGAAAAAAAAATAATTTGAAGGGAGCATGGATACTTAAAAATTGATCAATAAAAACCATGTTACTGACACTTGTGTGGTTTTGTGATTATAAAACCTGAAAGAAATATTAAGCATTAATTAAATTAATATATATTAATTACACTAATATTATATATATATATATATATATATATATATATATATACTTTCTTTTCAATAGTACGTGAATAAATATTATAAATTATACATTTGTTGTGCAGGTTGGGCAACCAGGGTTCAATACTTGTGGCACAGGTTGGAGTACTCTCCAGCTTTATTTACACCTGCACAAACACCACGCACATACAATATTTAGCACATTTAACAGATAATTATAGGTCCGGGAAGGATCTCCACTTCAAAAGCGAAAACGCAGTATATACGCACAGAAAGTACGCGACTATACTTCCTCTCGGTGTGTTGAGAATCTGTGGGCCAACTAATATGGGTTGGCCAAAAAATGTATTTCCTTTTTAGTTAAACTAAACTATATACTAACTATAAAATATAACTGACTATAAACTAAATGTTTCTCAGCAGAAACTCGTGGTTGTTCTGTACTGGTTGCGTGGCCTCTCAGGTGAGAATCTGGTAAACTGACCATTTCTCCTAAAGCTAAAATGAAGAGCTCTTGTCGGCGTGTGGGAGGAAGTAGGGGTTACATTCAGTTAATACTACGTATTTTAGCATTGGACATATTTTACAAATAAAAAATAAAAATTTTAAAAAACATCTTGCGACGTATTCCAATAAGTAGGAAACAAAATACCTTATAAATTCAGTTAAATACTGGATTGAAAAATAATAATTCGGCAAAAGTAGCTTGTTTAATCCAAGGAAAAAAAAAAGGCATGTTGAAAAAACCGTTGTAATTGTTTTTAATAACATAGATAATTAAATATAAGTTACAAGCTTTCTTTTTAAATTGATTGTGTTTTTCTATGAAGGACATAATATTGTGCAAGAAATGATTTTTGTGCATTTGTTCATTATCAACTCTGTTTTGTTTTTGCTATGTTGTTTGTTGTATCCTTTATATACGTATAAAGGGAAATATATACATATAGACCTAATGGAATTTGGAAAACACTTGGTAGTCCAGTGTTCTCGTGAATCTTAGGAAATTAAACATTTATATGCAAAGCTATCTTGTGCTGCCACAACTAGCTGCTTATATGTGGTTGAATTCCAAAGATGCAAGTTGCGTTGAAAGCAAATATTAGTTCAAACAGGAATGCAATTTTAATGTCGATTTGTGGGCCTTGATTTCCTAAATTATTGAGAGTCGTATACTTCAATGCCCTGAAGGATTCGTTAAACTTCTCGAGCGTGTGTCTGATAGTATGATTATGAAAATCATTTTATCGTAAAGATACAAGTAAGGCATGACATTAGCAATACGTAATGGC
>BPLR01002856.1:0-112302 GCA_021605095.1 Caerostris extrusa
CTAAGAAACAATGACGTGCATTGTCCGCAAATCCTTAAAGTCGGTAACTTCTTCATTTTTCTTCGAGCTATAGAGGTAATTAGTTTCCAAATGATCGAGTTGTAAAGGTTGTAAAAAGATTTAAAATCCTAAACATTTCTTGCTAATGTTCGAGGATAATAGAGGTCTTGAATTTTTTTTTTTTTTTGAGTTACGAGAAATAGATACAAAAAACATGGTGGGAATTGGATCAGCTATTTCTGCTGGACTTATAGAGGGTTGAAATTTCTGAGTAATGGATATTTTGGGGCTTGAAGGAAGTAATGAAAATTGTTTGAGTTGTGGAGGTTTCGATTTATCGGGTTCTGACTAAAGAGGTTCACTGTATTATATTTTTGAAAAATAATTTATTTTATATTTTTTTTAAACAAAAAATTATCATAATTTGACTTGTTAAAATATTGATAAATAAGACTAAAAACCCAATAATATTACATATTTTATGCTTTAAATAACTCTTTTGATAAAAAAATAATTAATTAATATTTGCTTCTTTACTGGAAATTGAGTAATATGTTTCTTTTTAAAATTAGAATTGCGTCAGTCTATGAATTAATATAAAATTGTTAGTAAATTAATATTAAAAAGTAACAAAAAGTTTTCAACAGTATTTAAAAGTATTAAACTTTAAAAACTTATTATTTTTCTAATATGCTATAAAGGGATAACATTTCCGTCTGGAAGAATTTTAAAGGAGCGATACTGATTTGTATGTTGTTTGAGAGAAAACATATAAAACTCCCGTGATGAAAGCTGATTATCGATGGAGATGCATATATGCATTAACGGAATCACCATTGAGTTTCCTTGTTTCCAAAAGCAGTTATTACAAGAAGATACTTGGTCGATGTCGAGGATTGATTGTTTTTTTAATAATCCTTTTGCCAATCTTTTCGATAAGTTTGTAAGTGTTTGTTCTCATATATCGTATTTTCCTGCATATATATATGTGTGTGGATGCTTATATGCACTTCATATGTTTAAATTTGACATGCAAATTTATAAATTGTCTGACTACACGATAGAGCATTCCTAGAATTCAAGGCAAGAAAACTCAATGGCTATTGTCAAAAGTTACTTAAGCGTATCGCATTACCATTAAATTATCGCCATAAGAATGTATTAAGTTATCAATTTTTCTCAGGGTTTTGATTAAACAGAGCTTTAGAACTTGAAATTAAAAAAAAAGACCTTCTTAATGATATAAAGTTAGTCTTATGAATTACAAACCGGCATTTAACTTATTTATTTCTTTATTTCATATGCAAGGTTTGTATAATTAGTATATGTATTTGATTTTAATCGAGTGTCAAATATTTTTATAAAAAACAACCAAATAAAACTAATTATTTTTCAATGTAATATGATTTAGAGATTGAAAATTTTATTGGTGTTATAAAATATTACAATACTCATCTTCAAATTATCATCTCTGCTTTTGACGGATAAAAAGTCTTTTTTACTTTTTTTAACAATTTAAAAAAAATAAGCTCAAAAATTTAAGGCTTCAAATACATATCGTGTTAATAATATAAATTATCTTATTTTATAATCCAGCAACTTGCTTTTTTATTTCTGAAATTATGTAAAATTCAGTTAAAGAGTTTCAGAATGCAGAATATAAATTTTACGTATATTATAATATGATAATAATATAATAAATAATTTAATAATAAAGTAAACGGTATTAAAATATTTCTGAAAATTTTTCCATGTATCAAAGCATTATACTTTCAGAAAAGTAGAATTTAAAAAGAAACCTATAAAACGGTTTTAATGTTTGCTCTTTGGAATAGTCATCTATATGTGATTATGTTCATAAAATTTACTAAAGTCATTTAAGTTTATTTCGCCCGACTCGTGGCTCAAAGAAACATTAGCAGCAGTCAGCTCGTGAGCATTAGGCGGGAATTAAATCTGCTGGCGGCTTTGTTGTAGGCACTGTTTTAAAAACGAGAAGGCTTTCGATGGGGTGTTTGTGATGTTTTCTGGGTGTGCTTCATAGTTTGTGGAGTTATCCGGGTTTTCTTAAATATGAGACGATAAAATGGGTGGTGTCTCTCAAAAGTCTTTCCGGAAAGCCCTCCTTCAGCGTCATGGAGCCAAGTCAGGATTTCTTGGAATATGGGATCTCAACAGAAGTTGCCCCCATTCATTTCTTCCATGAGGTTCTTGTCTTAATATATATGTTGCTGTCTTCCATCAAGTGGGATAATAAACAAGTTCAATTCAATGTAAGAAATATTATGGCTAACAAACTGCATGAAAAATCTCTAATCTGGGCAGTAAATGAATAAATAACTTTTGGTTCAAGGTCTACTGAATGCTTTTTATTTATATTAACCTAAGAAACAAATACAAGATTTTATCACATTGCAAAGGATGCAAATGCATTTCTCTGTGCACTACATAATCGAACATACAAAGCGCAATAGAAAAAGTGCGTTAAAGATGAATAATTTTCTGTTTAACTGTATACTGGCTGAATATTCTGTGCGGAATACCAATGAAAAAGCAATCTCTTTTCCCCTCATTTTCGCAACACTAAGTGGGAGTCAAGGTTATATAAAAAAAAAATGATAGTTACCTTCATTTACCACTTCTTGTTTGTCAAGGTATTTTCTGGCGGGTTAAATATGCTGAGGCAAATTGGTATGGTAATGTTTCATGCTTAGAAAAGTGTCATTTATTCCGAGATTGGAAAGAGTGATATTTTTAAGGACTAAATTCCTTGCCTCGTGATAGTAGGCCTTATCAAGATTTTGTGGAAAGTGATATCCAAGTTGAGTATTACAACTATTATTCTATTGATTATTGTGTATATTTAGTTCTATACGTGTTATATGTATAATTTGACTTAATTCTAAAAAATTTTAAAGTGCACAAAATTGTTAAGTCAACAGACACCTATTGACAGAAACAAATAGGTGAGTAAATTATTATTTTAAAATTTATTTTTTATTTATTATTAGGAATTTTTAGTAAATATAATTAAATTAATAAATAAATTTAAAATAAAATATCCTGTTGAACGAAATAACGTATCAAAAACAATGTCCAGAGCTTTTTACGGGATAACTTAATTTCATCAACATTAAAATAATTTAATTATTTTAATTATTAACCATATATCATTATCATATATATCATGATTAATTATCATATATATAATTTGTATTATCATATTATCATTTGTACTTAATTCTTTAATTTTCTAAAAAATGCATATTAAATTGTAGATAAGTTATTTTTGTGAAAGAAAATAATTATTTACAGTACTGTAATTAAGACAGTAACAACTAGGTGAGTAAATTGTTATTTAAAATTTTTTTTTTTTTACTTATCACTAGGATTTTTAAATTAATTAGATTAATTAATAAACGTTATATGTATAATTTGTATAACGTTATATGTAATATACGTTATATGTATAATTTGACTTAATTCTAAAAATTTTAAAAGTGCACAAAAAATTGTTAAGTCAACAGACACCTATTGACAAAGACAAATAGGTGAGTAAATTATTATTTTAAAATTTATTTTTTATTTACTATTAGGTTTTTAGTAAATATAATTAAATTAATAAATAAAATTTAAAACAAAATAACCTGTTGGAACGAAATAGCGTATCAAAAACAATGTCCAGAACTTTTACGGGATAGCTTATTTTCATCAACATTAAAATTATTTAATTATTTTAATTATTAACCATATCATTATCATATATATCATGATTAATTATCATATATATAATTTGTATTATCATATTATCATTTGTACTTAATTCTTTAATTTGCTAAAAGTGCGTAATAAATTGTAGATAAGTCATTTTTGTGAAAGAAAAGAATTGTTTACAGTACTGTCATTAAGACAGTAACAACTAGGTGAGTAAACTGTTATTTTAAAATTTCTTTTTAACTTATCACTAGGATTTTTAGTAAATGTAACTAAATTAATAAATAGCAATAATAGCAAAGCAAAATGCCCTATTGAAATAAAATAACTGATCAAAAACAATTTCCAACACTTTTTACGAGATAACTTATTTTCATCAACATTACAATAATTTAATTATTTTAAATAATTTATTAAAATAATTTAATTATTTTAATTATTAACATATCATTATCATATATATCATGATTAATTATCATATATATAATTTGTATTATCATATTATCATTTGTACTTAATTCTTTAATTTTCTAAAGTGCATATTAAATTGTAGATAAGTTATTTTTGTGAAAGAAAAAAAATTGTTTACAGTACTGTCATTAAGACAGTAACAACTAGGTGAGTAAACTGTTATTTTAAAATTTCTTTTAACTTATCACTAGGATTTTTAGTAAATGTAACTAAATTAATAAATAGCAATAATAGCAAAGCAAAATGCCCTAATGAAATAAAAATAACTGATCAAAAACAATTTCCACCACTTTTTACGAGATAACTTATTTTCATCAACATTAAAATAATTTAATTATTTTAAATAATTTATTAAAATAATTTAATTATTTTTAATTATTAACCATATCATTATCATATATATCATGATTAATTATCATATATATAATTTGTATTATCATATTATCATTTGTACTTAATTTTTTAATTTGCTAAAGTGCATAATAAATTGTAGATAAGTCATTTTGTGAAAAAAAAAGAATTGTTTACAGTACTGTCATTAAGACAGTAACAACTAGGTGAGTAAACTGTTATTTTAAAATTTCTTTTTAACTTATCTCTAGGATTTTTAGTAAATGTAACTAAATTAATAAATAGCAATAATAGCAAAGCAAAATATCCTATTGAAATAAAATAATTGATCAAAAACAATTTCCACCACTTTTTACGAGATAACTTATTTTCATCAACATTAAAATAATTTAATTATTTTAAATAATTTATTTAAATAATTTAATTATTTTAATTATTAACCATATCATTATCATATATATATATATGATTAATTATCATATATATAATTTGTATTATCATATTATCATTTCTACTTAATTCTTTAATTTTCTAAAGTGCATATTAAATTGTAGATAAGTCATTTTTGTGAAAGAAAAGAATTGTTTACACTATTGTCATTAAGACAGTAACAACTAGGTGAGCAAACTGTTATTTTAAAATTTTTTTTTAACTTATCACTAGGATTTTTAGTAAATGTAACTAAATTAATAAATAGCAATAATAGCAAAGCAAAATGTCGTATTGAAATAAAATAACTGATCAAGAACAATTTCCACCACTTTTTACTAGATAACTTATTTTTGTCAACATTAAAAAAATAATTTACAAAAATATTTAATATTTTATGTCAATCATGGAAACTAATTAAAGCTATAAGAAATAATTTTTCTTACTATATACATAAATTTTAATTTCTTAAAAATATTGTTATTTAAACCACTTTATAGAATTGAAAAACTATATGAATAGAATAGAAGTTATATAGTGTTATTAAAATTAGCTATATAAGTAAAATTGTATTATCTGAAATAAATTAAAAACTATAATGTTTAATATAAATTAAGACCTCAATAAACCATTAGGTGAGTTTTGGATTAGTTAAGGAATAATGTAAATTATAGTAGGTTGTAGACAGAAAAAGAAATGTTTTCATTATTTTGCAGATAAAAATATTAACAGCTTGGATCCATATTGAAAAAACGAAGTAACATTTTTATCTAATAACATCTGATATTTTCGAATTTTTATTACTTTTTATTGTTTTGTTTAGGTATAAAAAATCGGTTAAAGTACACCTAATCAGAAACACTTTAAATGATAACAGAAACTAAAATAAAATCCGGAAAAATCTTGCATGAGTGTTAAAAACTTCAAATTGTATCAAATATGAAGTACAGATAAAATATAGCGATAAACAACATTCAATACAGAATCTTCCATGGTCATTAAACTTTTGTGCATTTTTGTTAGGTTAGAGGATTATCCGTTATCTTTTGTAAGTTTATTAAACTTAATAATTGCATTGGTATTTTATATAAAATATGTCTTACTACTTTCAATGTATTTAACTATTTTTTAATTAAGATTCTTACTGTTTTTACATTTATTGTAAATCTCAAAAAAATCTATAAACAATTTTCTATGTTAGGTATAATAAATGTAGTTTTACCTTTTACATTTTCATACTTAAAAACATTTTTATCAACAGAAAAATTGTTGATGTAGAAAATTAGCTTGTTTATTTGTATCTCTGAATATATTAAACAAATTATTTTATATTTATAGCTTACATAGTTATTTGATAAAATGAAACTGATTTATATGATATGAAGAATCATCTTCATTTTGTATTCTTAAAAGAAGAAAATATTGACAATAAGTGATATTCAATGTATTAGAAAAAGATTAAAAAGATTATTTATTCTTTTTCAGCACTCCATAAAAAATATGAAACATTTCTGAATATTAAAGTTTTTTTTTTTTCAATAACTTAATTTTTTTACATCCAATTTGTATTACACTTGATTATTTAACAAAACAATAAGCAAATTTAACACAGAAAGTTTTATAAAAATCATTTTATTTACCTCTCTTAAATAATATTATAAATAATATTATACAATGATATTAAAAAAAACAACATTATCAAATACTGTCCATCAATTATAACGGTAAAATAATTTTATCACCAAATAATATAGATAAAAAAATAAACGGTAATATCGATACGATAGAGAAAAATCAAAAGATTTATTATTGTCAAAGAAATTTTTAATATTTAATAGTACAAAACTAATAATCTAATATATTTATATGCTATATTTAATGCATATTTATTATATTCATTAATTTATTTATATAATCCATTTAATAAAATTTCAGTTAAATTGCACATGCTTATTTATTCATACATTTATAATAATTTAATATCAATATTACAAGAGACGCTCAAAACAAGAATTCTGAGTAGTAAATGAAAGTCAGTTTGCTAAAAAAAAGAAATTAAATTTTTCCTAATTTAGGTTTTGTATGATTTGCTATGGAATTTATGACATACATACATACATACATACATACATACATACATACATACATACATACATACATACATACATACATACATACATACATATATATATATATATATATATATATATATATATATATATATATCTGTGTGTGTTTGTGCATTTCTTCCAGTATTATCAATAAGTACATTGAAATTACATTATGCAATAGAAGTTTTTATTATAAATATTTTCAGAGGAGAAATTGCCTATAAAATTTTACTGAGGTGCTGCAAATTTCATACGTACGATCACTTAATAAATTACAAAACATATTAAATTTTAAACAAAATATTTTATTATCTATAATTAACTTTTATTAATTTGTGTTATGTAAAATTTGGTTTATTTTCCTTATATTTTTAATTCATATAACAACAAAAAATAAACAAATTCGTATTAATTGAAGAAACCATTAACCTATATTTTTCTGAAAATATTTTACAGGTTCATTTGATTTGTTTATTCAATTCATTAATTTATTTTTATTTAAATAACAAATAAAACTAAGAAATTATTATATTAGTTTTTAATCATTCTGAGACTAATTTAAATTACTACACATTATTATTCTAATTGCGACTTTAAAAGGACTTTCGCATTCCTAATATAATGGTAAAAAAGGATTCCTTAAGAAACAGATAAAATTACTGTTGTATTAAGCAACATAGACACTTTCTGACTGAATATATCTGCCTCCCTGTTACAACCCCATTTATTTTCATTAAGTGGAATTTAAACACTTATAAAACAAATAAAAAAAAAAAATTGCATTCTAAATCAATTCCACTCTTCCAGAGCTAAAAACTCAATAGTTAATCTTCATCAATTGAGGCAACAATAAATCTCCAGGAAAACATTTTTATTATACCAATTGATAAAGCCGATAATGACTATGCTTTTATCTACAAGCCAAACTACCTAAATTTTCTAGAGAACCAACACAACAATTCTTTTACTTACAAATATATTAAAACAATTTTTTGAAAAGCTCAGTAAAAAACAATACTTTTTAACAAATTTGTTTTAAGCAATTACCATTCCATCAAATCTCTTTATATAAAATTTTATACAAAATTTATCTTCAGGTTGACTTAGTAGCTTATCGGTTCTTCACCCTACAGGTGAAAACCGATAAGCTATTGGAGTATTGGTTACCTATCAGCATTTCATAGAAAAAACCAGGCGAGCCATCATTACAGATTTAGCTACATGGATTATTAACAAATCTGTTAAAATTTTTAAACGACTCTTCAATCGGCAGACAATATTCCTCTCATGGATATTTTCATTTTAAGCGTATCTTTACCAGAATGCTTTAAACTCACTTTACCAAGATATAATAATATTCTTAAGTCACCCTTTGACTATTGTAGAAAACTCTGTAATTTGTGCAATTTTAAGAATCGTCTGTGACAACAATACTTTTAAGCAGCAATAGTATTCTTGATTTATTTAAACTCATGAATATTACTTTAAAAATAGTGAAATGTTTTAATTCTGTAATCTCTAAACACACTTTCGTCAATATCTTCCCACCATAACTTGAAACAGCCATAAATTCTCACCACTGTCGGAGTCCTTTCTATTACAAGAAATAGTAATTTACCTCTACTACAAGATAATTTCTTTTCCACGCTACTAATTAAAGGATATGTCTTAGAGGACCATACATTTTTCTCATTCAGGTAATACGCCGATAGGTTCACAATGAATACTAATCCAACCTAATCAAATTTGTAATCATTTTGTCAACCAATCACTTGTTTACTAGCCATATTTTTATTAAGAGTAGCGAGGTCCTATCCCATCTTTCTGCCTTATATAAAAAGCTTGCATTGGTATCTCGTTATTATTTTTGATGATTGAGAGAACGACAAATGAAATTCTGACGAAGGTATTGATACTTTAATGGTTGATTTCTTATCTCCATCCAAATATAAATACTAAGTCTTCAAAACATGTAACGAAAGGCCTTTGAAAGGGGTCATCAAAGGATTCCATACATACACACACACACACACACACACACACACACACACACACACACACACACACACACACACACATAACAGGTGGCTGGAAGGTTCATAGGCTGACACATAGATGGCGCTACTAGTATTAAATCCATATGATTTTTAGTTAGCTCTAACCTTCAAAAGGTTAAAATAAACTTCAAACTTCTACTAACTAAACTAAACTTCAAGGTTTAAACTTCATGTGTCAGCCTACGAACGTTTCTTGTCCACCTGTTATATATTTATATATATATATAACAGGTGTGTGTGTATATTGTATACATATGGAATGTTTCTTAACAGCATGATAATATGGAATATATGAAAAAATATTCAAATAATTTCATTTTTAATATCACCTAATACAATAGCATTACAATTTTTGACTCAATTTAGTTTTAAATGTTGGTTAGTTCAAATATACTAGGATTAAAATATATTTCTGCAAGAAGAAACTAAATTTTCATTTGTAATTATTTATTTATTGAATATTTTTTATCAATATAAATATATAACTTCGTTTAAAATGATTATATATATTTTTTTCATTTGACAGTAACAAAAATATATATTTCGCAACGTATATGCTATGTTTTTATTATTCATTAATCTATTCTTTAAATAATGGTTCACTGCATACGATATAAAAGCAAAGTTGATAATTTTTTTTTATTTTGTTTTATTATTTATAATTTTATTGTTTTCATTCACAAGAAATACAATGATAAAATGTATGCATAAGTATACTTTTCCTTAATCTTATTATGGATTTTGCATTACTTCTACTTTGTAATTGATCACAAACAATTGCTTTTTAGTCATATATTAAATAAGATCTTTTTTAGTAAAGGATCAAAGTGTACTGAAAACAGAATTCTTTCTTTTCGTAAATAAGAATTCATGATAGATTTTTACTAAACATTTTCTAACGCTTCATCGAAGATCCCTTAACTTATACGTAAGTATTTCTACATAATAAGTGTAAACATTTTAATTACTGAATATTTCAAAAATTCAATGAGATTATAATGTGAAGAATAACATTGAAATATTAATCTAATTTAGCATGAATTAAGAAATTTAAATATAGAAATGGTAAAAAAAAGCATTTAATATAACTTTTACTATTTGTACATGAAGTATTTTTTATGAGTATAATTAATATTTTTTTGTATTTCAGAATAGGAGGAAATATTTTATACTTTATACATTTATTTGTATTCTAGCAAATAATTATCCTATTGCATTAATTAATTTATCAACATAAGTATTAATTGATTATATTTGTAAAAGATATTTTTATAGATTTTTGTCAATATGAATACATTTTAATTAAAATTCATTTATTTTTTAGAATAACACCTTAAAGTCCTTAACATTGCAGGCAAAATGATTGACAACTGGACTGAAAATGAAAAAAATGCAGTTGTTGAGGTAAGATCTTATTAAATCTTTTCTTTATTATTTCAGTGTCTACATTTCCCAAATTTAAACTTAGAAAAACAATATTTCTTTAATTAAAGTACTAGCTTAAATTGTTCTTCTGTAGTTTATTTTAATATCAGTGGTAAAATTATGCAACATTTAATAAAACTTACTTAAATTCATGCAATTTTAACAATAAATAATTTATAAGATTATTAATTTATTATTACATGTCATTTTTAATGTGGTGTTTTTTTCATATAAAATTAAAATTTATTAATTTAAAGCCAATATCCTTGAAAGATGTGAATATACAAATAAAGCATATCAAGTTCCTTTTAAACTAAAAGTTCCATACGTATTTTAAGTGAATACAGGAAACACTGGTGTTTTAGATGTTAATGCAATTACATAAATCCTTAAAATTGATGTAATAACAATAAAGAAAATTATTTTAAACTCAGCTTCTTATACAGAAGCCTATTTTTTTATACTTTTGGAAGACCAGCATCCCTGAAACTTATTTTTCTATGCTTATACAGATATTCATCAGTATAAATCATAATGTAAAACATAAATTTGATTTAGCATTTGTTTTTATTGAATTTTGTTATGCAATGTGCTTTTTAATACGCATTCCTTAAAGTATTAATGCACAGGCTAGTGAAAGTCCCAGGAATATTGTAAATTCCCCACAAATAACACAAAACAATATTGGAATATATCCAACATCTTTGTAAGAAATAAAAAATTAATAACATAATAATATAAAAAGAAATAAAGAAATAACATAATAATCATTTTAAATATTAGGCTGTATAACAATAAAAGAAAAAAGAAAACAAATAGAAATTAAGTGTATTAGTTATTAATGAAATACGTTTTATCTCTTGATATTTTTATAACCATTCCTAATAATGTTTTTATGTTGTTTTTCTTATTAAATATATTTTTAAACAGATCAGTTATATTTTAATGTATTATTTAGCAACAATTATATTAATTTACTAAAGATTGAACATTTAATGTGGAACAGTTTTTGGGTAATAAATATATAAATATCAATCCGTATCTAGGTTAACACATTATTGGCAAAGACTTTGATCTTCCAGCTTACAATAAATAAGTAAGCATTGAATAAAAATATTTTCTAATACTTAAAAGCTTATATCTTTATCAAATTAACGATGAATCAAGTATCATACTTTGTTCAAGTTTCCATCAAAAATCTTAAAAACTTCCCAAAATAATAATAATATCTATTATGAAACTGATGAGGATGATCATTAGAAAAGCAACTATGAGTAGTGGGATTTGCATGCCTGCTTTAAAAGTGTAGTTCTTTTGATTAAATAATTTTGGCATAATATTCAAATAATATCAAATTCAAACTCTTAAAAACATATAAGTTCTTATAGATATTTAATATACATAATTTTAATAAATAAAATGAAAATTTGTTACAGCTTCAGAAAAATAATGAAAGACGATGTTCCAAAAGATATGTATGACGATAAATACATTTTCTACAAATTCCTTAAAGGTAATTTTTCATTAACTGAATTTTCAAAAAGTAATTTGATTTTTAATGTTGATTATCAGATATTGTAATAATAATTTATAAAAATTGAAAAGAATATTCATTATATTCAGACGCTTAATAAAGTTTATTTTATTAACAATGCGAGATACTACGTTAATATCAATTACTATTATAATTGCTTCCTTTTTTGGTTAATGATTTCAATGTATTATTATTTAATATATTTAAATATTTTTCATTTTATTTTCCTTTGAAAATATTTCAATAACTAATATTAGAAATTTTGTAAATTTCGTAAAATTATATGTTCACATAGAACGAGTTTCACAACAACGAACATATTTGTTCACATAGAACGATTTAATTATAATTGTAGTTTCAAACTACATATTGAAAATAAAATTTTTGTCTTACAAAAATTATGTAATAATTAAAGATAATTTGATTGCTAGAATTTTTTATAACCCTAATATTCGTTAAATTTGCGAAAAATTTTAGTTCTTATTCAAGTTTTTAATTTATTTTTCTTCAAATAATTAAATATATATGCTTAATATTTTACCATAAAACATTTCATTGTTTGATTTTCTTTTTTAACAGCTCGGAATTTCAATTTAAATCAAGCTGAATCTATGATGAGAAACGTAAGTTTTTTACATATTTTAATATTGGCTTGCTGTTATACTAATCTGAATGACTTTTATCAGAGTTTGTAAACAATAATAAATATAATAAGTTTGTTTTTATGTAATATTTTATTTTTCTTTTATTCTTCTTTGTAACATTTTGATGTTACAAAAACGTATAGAATAAAGTATTTAACTTTTGATTTTGATGTTTGTAATTTTTATAAATATATGAAATATTTGGTTGAAATATTTTATAAATATATGAAATATTTTAAATATATCTTTACATTCCTTCTCTGGCAATGAAACGTACTTCATTTAAGATTTTGATAAGAAAATGCAGTTTGGCGTTTTTGAATGACTCAGAATTCATGCATACTCATTCAATCAGTTAATTTAACCAATGATTAAAAATTACTCAGAATGATTAAAATCAATATTTTCTGCTGATACAGAAACACATCATTTTTGTTCATAATATCTTTTTAACTCATAGTCCTCTTTACTACATTTGCTTGACAAAAATTGCTTTTTTATGGTTGAAGGTTTTCTTAAGGTATTCTACAAAATAATTTGTTCTGATTTGTACTTACATGCGAAAACCCCACCAAAACCCTATTTTTTTCGTTCTGTTTGGTTTAGCATTATCTTCTTGCTATATGAAGGAATTACCAATTACACCTGTATAGTAATCAGCCAATAAATAATGAATTCAGGCTACAAAAGAAAATTTAATATGTGTTTATGAAGCGTATTACGCCTCCTTGCAGTTATCTGCATACAGCTGGCTAGTGATTCTCAAAGGCTGCACCCTGTGGTATTTAACAAATATTTTTCCAAATATAAAAATAAAATAGTTAATCTTTTTCTTATCCGATTTCCTATTCAAAGATAACTGTCATTAAAAAAAAAATAAACTTATTTTTCTAGTTACTTTTATCTTCTTTCTTCGCATAAAAGTTACCAAATAGCAATAATGTGCCAAAAAATATTTCCGAGAAACTAGAGTGGCATCTTCTGTGCTTGCCAACAAGGAGGTGTAGAGTCTATGTAATTTTTAATATAAAAAAAATTTTCAACTGCACCCCTCTGAGACTCCTTGTCAGTAAGTAGAAGTCTGTAGAGTTAACCATCCGGATATAAAATTGTTATGCGTTAGTAGCAGAGGTGTATTTGTCAGAAATTTGTGTCTGATGGGCTACAAATTATTTGTAGGATTCTAAATAAGGCCCAACTTTAGAAACCTATAAATATTGAGAACTACTGTTTTAGATTTTTTCAGGATGAAATTTCTAGAATCTAGCTATGCTCTTTATAAAAGCTGTTCTATGTCTGTCGATAGCTCAGTTGGCAGAGCGGTGGACTATATGGGCGAAATTCACTAACATCCATTAGTCGCCACGGATCCATGGTTCGACTCCGGTTTGACAGAAAGTTAGTTCTGAATCAAATAAATAAAAGCATCCTATAGGCTGTGAATTTCAGAGAATTTCACATTCAGGTAATGGGCTACATATAATTGAATCTGAATAGCTCGTGAGTTTTAGGAAAGTGAGCTGTTAATATATATACAATATGAAAATAATATGAAATATTATACAATATGAAAAAGCATTCGAATTTTAATTTATTTTTCTGGGGAAAGGGTTATTAGCATGATTGCAATAATTTTGAATCGCCCTTAAATATCAATAACTTTTTGGTTTAAAAAAATTATTGTGGGAAACATATCATAGTTAAATTGATAAACATAATTATTCAAACAAATGATGTCGAATACTCATATTTAAAACAAGGTTGCCACAAAATTTCACTACACCGTTTCTAATTAAAAATTACATATTGATAAACGCCATGTTTTTAAAGTATGATTTTTAACGACAGTAGCTGCACAATTTTGATTGTCATAATATTATACAGTAAGACTTTTTATGTATAATATGTGGTTTATGTGTATAAAAAATTATTTTTAGCTGTGTGACGGCAATATTTTACAATATTTTTTTCCTTAATTTTTGAAACTTAAGAAACCTAAATATACATTTAGGGTGCATTAGTTTTAACTTATCTTAAGGTAAAACATTGTTTCTATTTTAATGAAACATACTAGCAGTGTTATTATCATTTTTATTACGATTATTTATTAATATAGATTTTGAGGTTTTATCTACATCAATGTGTTGGAGTCATTCATAAATGTGATTTCTTATTTATAAATATTTTGTTTTTGTTTAGAAATATGCTTAACTTCTTTTGTGTAATGAATGCTCTTTAATATAGTACTATATTAATAACTTTTGTTATGAATTGATATAGTTTTTCAATAGTAAAATATCTTAAATTTACATGATTTTGATTTATTCATAAATCATTCAATTTTATCATGATTTATGTTTTTAATTATTTGGTAAACGAAATTCTGCATTCTTTTAAAGACAAAGGTTACAGTTAATAATAAATTTAGCTACTGCAGAAGTACAATTAAAGTGTTTCTATAATATTGGTTGTATTAATTACCCAATAATAAAAACAAATTTTAATTTATTATTGAAAATAATTTATTGTAATATTTTATTTATGTAAAATTGGTTTAAAAAAAATATATTTCGCCTAAAATTCATAAAATTATTCGAATTCATAAAACCCAATGTTTTCTAAAAGATTTTAGTTACTTTTAAAAAAATCTAATTGAGGATTAACAATAATTATTTACAATAATTATTTTAACTTTTTAACCTTCAGTGAAAATAAGTTATCATACAAAGATCATACACGTGAATTCTTCACGTGCGAGAAAAAAACAAGCCTCATTTTATTCAAAACGATTTAGTATATTCATTGAAACTACTTTTAAAGAAGGCCATTTCCTTGTCTTGTTATGAATTTTTCACCACGCCGAAAGACAATATAGAGATTTTATCACCATTGTAAAAGACACATTTGAATATCATGCTGCCTTTTTTTTTTTTTTGTTCACCCTACTTCCGCGTGTGGTCTAACAAATGATCATTAAATTCTTTCTATTTATAACATTAAACAGTAAACTCTCTGAACAATAAATTCCTAAGTCGTCTAAATGTAGACGACAAAAAGAGGAAGGGCATTTATGAAAAACAACATAAAATAAAACTTTTTTAAATTTTTGAACGATTTTAATTAATCTTAAAATTAAATTAAATTACATAAAAATTTATTCACTTATACAATGTTTTTTTAAGGATTTAATTATCATTATATTCTGCATATATAAATCAATCGCATTTTTTTCAAAATTTTACATAAAATTTCTTTATTAATACTATTAAAAACGTAATAGTGTTCAACATATTATACAGTGTACATTATTATTGTTCATTATTTGAGGGGCCTGAATGGCCGAGTGACTAGCGCGATCTGGCGTTCGGTACCACAGGTTCCGAGCTCGTGTCTCGGCGGTACCATGGATGTTTGTAGCGGTTCGGAATCACTGAACTCAATGTCCCGATCTAATGTGATCGTAGAGCGTTGTGTGGGTAGTGTTACTTCCCGTCCGTAACATATTCCGCAAGCTATATTGATGCCCCCTGGGTAGTGCTGTAAATGAGTAACATCAATGCAGCCCTTGCTTGTGGCATAAAGATTGACTGTCTCAGTATTGCCATCTCTATTTAGAAACAACAACATATTCAAAAAATTGATTTCTTTCCTGTAAATATAAAGGTACAAATACACTAAAGCTCTCTAAACTCCCAGCAATACTTTACACCAATTATTTATTCAAACTTCTCATATTTTAATATAGATAAAAAATTAGCTTAAAAATTTAACTGTCCATTTCTCAACCAAGCGCATTCGCTAAAATATATATCTATACTGTCCCTGCGCTATATGAAGAACTCTGAATCTGTAGTATTACATTTCATACTATGAATGGAGTATACCATCTTACACTATAGAAGACGTAATCTGCAATAATTATGCGTATCAATGGTGATGTGTATCATCCAGCACTATAAAAAAGGCTAAATATGATAAACTAAGATATACCCATCATGATACCAACGATAAACTAAGATATACCATCAGGCACAATAAAACAGGCTAAATCTGCAACAATTATGAGTACCGATAATGAATGAAGGAATACCAATCTGTACTATAGAGAACGCTGCATTTTTTTTAACCGTTATGTGTATCAATGAAGAGTTAATATATATCTTCCTGTACTGTAGAAAACTCTGAATATGTAATAATTCTTCATACCCATGATGATGACTTCAAGAGTAAGTTCATTAAAAATTGATAGTTTTATGCATTTATGATTATTTATTTTTATGCATTAGATTTTTATTTAAAAAAATTAAATAATTTTTGAATTTTAAAATTATCACTGATATTATATAAATTTAAATTTCTTGAATTATTTTCAAATACATCTCTGATAAAAAATTTAATGAGTGGTAAAATATAAATAATAATATAATTAAAGTTATTATTAATAAAAAAAAATTAAATTAAATTAATAGAAATTATGATAAACTTACACAAATAGAAAAAAAAAGGTATGTTTATAACGGTATGACTTGCGTTATTTATCATAATTTTGAATAATTCACAATTTATATTGATAAAAACATTTAACATAAATATTATTATTTAAATAGTATTATTGTTTAACGTTTTTATTTAAATAAAATATTATTTATGATTTTTAAGCGCTCGAATAAAAATTTAGAAACAAGCAGATTAGTAATCAGGTCACAATGAAAAGCTATTAAAAATTTAAAAGATCCATCTTTCAAATAAAAACAACAAAAATATAAATACATTAGGAAATAAAAATTGTTTTTATCATCGATATAAAGTCATTAGTTAAACAAAATCTTGATCAAATATTTTTTGTCTGTGCCTTCTAAAAAAAAAAAGTTGAAAGAATTCTTTCCAGAAAGAAAATATTTCGTAAGAAATCAAAATCAGCATCATTAATTCAAGTAATCCTACGGAAAAGGACTGAAACAAGCAGAGCAAAAATTAAATAATAATTTTTTTTGATCATCTAGATATGGAATTAAAAGAGTCCCCAAAAGATATCAGCCATTTTTTTTTTTTCATTCCCAACTAATAAGGTACCAAAGCAGATAAGCTTTTACGGAATCCCCAGAAAATTAAAGCTCGTTCACTTTTAAGGACGTAGTTTAAGTAAGGGATTAACCAACATGTAAATGGGTTTTACTAAATGAACCAATTAAGAAATTCGACAACGGAAATAATTCTCACAGAAACATCTGCTAAATCTATTTTCACCATAAAACTGTGCCGATTTAGCCTAAATTTTAGTGGCATTAAGAAAAGAATAAACTTGACATGAATCATAAAAAACAATATAAATGAATTAGGGCAAAATGTGATTAAAGCAATTGCTTAAACACAAAAATATTTAAGTAGGTTTCCTTATTAAAAAAATTTCATTTATTGAAATAGTTTTTATTCATGTGCCACTCACTTTAGAAATGAATTTTTATTATTAAATGCAAGTAGGGATTTTCAATTCTCGTTCATTATTTCTGAAATGGTTATAATTAAGACTACCGAAATGATTACAGGTCAAATATCGAATTTGTTTATAATTACGCAGATTATGCTGTTTCCAAGGTTAAAAGTATTAAGTAGATTTTTTTTATAAATTAACTTTAGGAAAAAAAAAGGCTTTAAGAGTTTCAAGTTTCTAAATTAGAAATTTTTAATTTAAGTTTAGAACAAGGGAATCAACTTCTTTGACAGTTGACCCTTTTAAGAGTTCCTTGACTTTTCATTGATTCTTTCTTTAACACTATCCCGCAATCATAATAGAACAAGTAAACATGGCTTATATGAATCTAAAATTGTATAATAGACTTGTTATATATATCCTTCTCCTTTGACGCAATAGCCCTAGGGTAAGCCAAGGCCGTTTGCCGACTGGCAGATTTCGAGCAAGTGCTTTCTTTTTTGCACAAAGCAGGCTAAGGATACAGGCATTCAGCAGGCTAAGGGTAGGGCACTAGCTTAAGGGCACTAAGCAGGCTAAGGGTAGTGTGTCACCTCTAAGCCCAACAGTCTTATTAGACAGGGACCAACGGTTTAAGATGGATTCCGAACCACTGCAAACATCCATGACGCCAACAGGACTCGAATCAAGAACCTGTGGCAACGAACGCTAATTACTCGTCCATCAGATCCCATATAATTATACACATATAGATTGCATAATTTTGTTGAGTTTTTGTTTTGTCTTATATACAGTTGTTATCTCTATACATCTTTAACTGCCTTATCAGTAGGAGAAATACAGTTGGCTGACATTGCTATCTTCTGGCAAGAAGGGGCACATCATTGGGCGTAATGAAGTTCCTCTGGCATCCCATGATCCCCTGTCTAAATAAAAATCGCAATTAATATTATGGCCTGTTAGAAGTTTGTTGCGATTGTTTATTTCATAGAAAGAGTGATAAACGTTTGTTTAATATAGTGCATAATAGGTATCCATTTATTAGTGAACGTGTTATTCTGATCTACATGATTGACCTCCATAGCTATTTTCATGAATTCGTATCCTCTTACACTGTTTTCGCGTACAAAAATTAATAGAATTAAATATTATTCGTACAAATAATGTTTAATATATCCCTAACAATGTTCTATTTAATTTTCTTTATCAATGCTGTACTTTTATTTGTAGTACGACATTGAACACCGTGTGGGTCCGGGTTAGAACAGTCCCACTGTAACACATGCCTAGTCGTAAAAGGCGGCTAAAATGGGTACTCGGTGCCGTAGGGTATAATCGGATGGGGTAAAGTCAGTTCCCCATGCCTTTGTGACGCAAGGTCAAGAATAAAAAGAAACTGCGTTTTTTACTCTTCTCGTAAAAAGAAAACATTTCTTGTCTCGAAATCTCCCAGTAAGCAGACGGCCTTGGTTTCACCTTGGAGCTGTTGTGCCATTGAAGAATATGAATTGAAGTTTAAAGAGCTTATATAGTTCATCGTGTGAATTTTAGAATTAATTAACATTAAATACAGGTATAATAAGGAATTAAACTAAGAAAATATTTTTAATAAAAATAGACTGGAGAACTTTCTACATTTATTTGTTGATGATAATCTTACAGGAACTTCTTTCTCGAATAATAGTAACATCTTTCTTTTCATTTTTTTAAATTTAAACAAAATTGTGATACATATATTTTTATCTAAAATAATCTTAAACGGTTTTAATTTTTAGAATTTCCACGTTTCATAATTAGTCGTCATCCTCAACATTTGTCGGCCATCTTTATTTTATACATAACGTATGATCCGATGAAGCTCAGTTACATAAATTCATGCGCAGTAGGCACCATGTATACGATACGCGTGCACCTTAGAGAGAAAATGACATATGTAAAAACCCTTAAGCGTATGTGAAAACTCTCTAATATTACCTTGGCGCCCCGATGGCCAAATGGCTAGAGCTCTGGCCTTTGGTACCACAGGCTTCCTGTTCCAATCCTGGTAGTGGCATGGATGTTTGTTAGTGGTTCGGAATAGGGCATGAGTGGCCGAGTGTCTAACGCTCTGGCGCTCGGCGTCTCAGGTTTCGGGTTCGAGTGCCGGCAGTGTAATGGATGTTTGTAGTGGTTTGGAAACCACTTTAAAACGTAGGTCCCGCTCTCATATGATTATAGAGCGTCACAGAACCCAATCAGACTTCTCGCCCACATCATTCCTAAGCTGTATAGCGGCAACTCAACTTTAGACACAATGATGTGATGTGGTGTACTAGTAGTACTGGTTCGGAATCCACGTTATACGGTAGGTCGTGGTCTAATTAGCCTAAAGCGTGCACAAAATGACCGTAGAGCGATAAACCAAATTAAACTAATATTAACTTGTTCTATTGCTTCCATTTCTATTTGCAAATAGTTTATGTAAATAATAACACAAATCAAATATGGAATGTAATAATTTGTTATTTTTTTTTAATGAAAGGAGTATGAAAAATTCTATTTTATTTCAATTGAAAAAAGTAGTTTGATCGATACTTTTCAACGGAACGTATTTTGCATTTTTTTTTACAGCGTGCAAAATAATTAAAAATAATTAATATGGAGAGTTTCTATAAATTTACATTCATACATTCCAAGAAATTAATTAACCAAATACATCAAAACAATTCATAAAAAGAACTAAAACATTATAAAATAAACATTATAAATATGTTGATTAAATATATTTCTAATATTTTCGAGATTCTTATTTCCCATAAAATGCAATATTCATCGTTAATTCTTCCTCGTAACGCTACAAACCTTACTAATGAGTAAGACAATTACGACCCTTTTAAAAACATTTCCTTTACCAAAAACAACTTGCAATATTCGAAAGGCGACTAATACATACAAAACAGCTCTGCGAGGGATTAAATAACTTCATATTTTTTAACGCATTTGATGAACGTCGCGAGAGAATTTTTCCAAGCGAAGAAGAAGAGAAAATCACTTTATTGTTCGCAGGAGAACGTTTCAATTTCTGGCATTTTCGCGCCACTCAAATTATTCCCTCCCTTTCAACTTGCAAATAGATAAAAGAGGCATTCTTTTGAAAACACAATTCACTTAAATACAGGAAATAGTAGTGCGGTTCATCTTGCATGCGAAACATTAACCTTTTATGTTAACATCTGGAGAGAATTTTAAATTAATCGCCTTAATGTGATGACTTCGTTTTCGCGAAATAGTTCGTATTGCGAGCGTTAGTTTAGAGCGAAAATAATTGGATGAGGAGAGGTTACTTTATGGAAATTTTCTCCTTCTAACCACATGTGGAAGTGATAAATATCAAAAGTCATTTATCCATCGGCTTGTTAGATATTTCTTACTATTAGTACATCTACGTATATAAAAATGGATACGTGTTCTAGCAGAACTTTAAAAATATAACATTTAGAAGTCCATTTTTTTTCTTTTTTTTTTTTTTTTTTTTTGACTAACTAAAATTAGTCTTTTAAAAATAGTCAAAAAACTAAAAAACAATCATTATTTTATCATTCTTTTTCTGCTATTTTTACAATCATTTCTTTTATAAATCTTTTTTTTTAACTAATTAAAATAAGCCTTTTAAAAATTGTCAAACAATTAAAAAAAAATAGCCATTCTTTTCCATCTATTTTTTCAATTATTCGATTTTCTCATTCCTTTTTATTTACTAACTAAAATTAGTCATTTAAAAATAATAAAACAATTAAAAAACTTCATTCATCAAAAAAGGATGCAATTAAAAGAACAATCCTTATTTTTTTCTCCTACATTCTACAATCATTCTTTTTTTTTTTTTTTTACTAACTAAAATTAGTTTTTAAAAATAGTCAAACAATTAAAACATTTCTTCATCAAAACAGTTATAATATAATTATAATAATACTCTAATTCCCACAAAAAAGGAAAATATATTATTTTAATGATTGTGTAAGATAAAAGAAAAAAAACGTTTCAGAAAAAATGACAATAAAAGCTAGAAAACTTTGCAGTTAAGAAAATACTAACACAAATAACCAATAAATTTATGCAAGGACATGTCTAATAACACCGATTCAAGAACAATGCTATTTTGACATTTTATTATTAAGTTTCAATACGCATCAGAACTGCCATTTAACACACTATTCAAGAATTGGAAGTTTCAAAAATTGATGTGTGTGTTATTGAGTTATGCCGTGCATACTTTTTCTAAAAACTCGTATACAGAATTTTGTCTAACATTTCATGAGGATCATAGTTTTCCAAAACGATTTCAACAAGCAACTTTAGAAAAATTATCTGATTTGTTAAGTACTAAAGACATTATTTTTCTTATTAAACATTCCTTGTGTTGTGTTTTTTTAAATAATTTTGTTTATAAACTTTAATTACTGTACATTCTTTTAGATTTATTTCAAGAAATAATATGATAAAAAATTAATCACATAAATTAAAGAATTGTTAAGACCTTAGAATTATGTCTTTTTATCTCTAATTATATTTCGAAAGGCTTCCATTCATTCTAAAATCGAAAAACAAACAAAAAATGTCAATTTAGAATGCAAATAAAAATTAACGTTTGCAAATTGGAAAGGAAATATTATTCTGAATTTCTTTTTTTTTTCCCGTAAAAATTAATTTTAAAATATAATAAATTGTTCAGCTAATATAACAGAATGTTTGAAACAAAAAAAAGAATGTAAAAAAAAAAATCACATTAATTTCAATCAACAACTTATTTCTTTTTCTCTCAAATTCTTTTCCTAAAGGCTTCCATTAATTCCAAAATCGAAAAAAACAAACGAAAATGTCAATTTAGAGTGCAAATAAAAATTATCATTCTCAAATTGGAAAGAAAATATTATTCTTAATTTCTTTTTTTTTTTTTCCTTTTAAGTAAAAGTAATTTAAAATACACTCATGTCCATAAATTAAGGATAATTCAGAATCACAGAAATTGAACTCTAAAATAAAAAATTTCACCTGTAGAATTATCACACACCTCTTGAAGAAGAATATGCAAATTACAGGAAACCACCAGATGGCGCGGATAGTACGTCACAATGACGAGAGTGTAAGAGAGGGGTATATAAGGAATGGTGGCAAAGAAGTAAAATTGTTCACAAGCGCTTTAAAAGCCTTTCAGTGCAATAACCGCATAGTTATGGCACAAAGGAAGCATTTGGATGATTTTTTACGTGGTAGAATTATCGGACGACTGGAATGTGGACGTACCCAGCTGGAAGTATCCGAGGAACTTGGAATCACCCAGAGTGTCATCTCCAGGCTTTGGCAACGATTCCAAGATGATGGTAATGTGAGTAGATGTTACAGCACAGGTCGCCCCCCGAGTTACAACGCCGAATGAGGACCGGTATTTAGCAGTTACTGCCAAAAGAAACAGACGGAGCACAGCGTCAGACCTGTCTCGTCAGCTCTCTTCAGCTACTGGTGAGACAGTTTCAAGGCAGACCGTGTACAGACGCTTAGGGCACATTGGTCTGTATGCTCGTAGGCCTGTCAGATGTGTTCCACTTACCGCAACACCTGTTACCTGTCGCCTGCGATTAACCTGGAGTAGAGAGCATGCATTGTGGACACCGCAACAGTGGTCTTGTGTGATGTTTTCCGACGAGTCCAGGTTTAGTTTGCAGTCTGATTCTCGCCGGACTTTCATATGGAGCGCCAGGTACCCGTTACCACCAAGAGAACACCATTGAACGACAACGTCACGGTGGTGCAGGATGGCTCGTTTGGGGAGGAATTATTCTTGGTACCAGAACTGACCTGCATGTTCAGAGTGTAACGATGACAGGCCACATCTATCGGGATGTCATTCTGAAACAACATGTACGTTTGTTTCGGGGCGCCATGGGTGCTGAATTTCTGTTTATGGATGACAACGGCCGTCCTCACCGTGCAAACATTGTAGACGAATGCCTTCAATTGAGGATATCACCGTATGGATTGGCCAGCATACTCACCGGACTTGAATCCAATACAGCATGTGTGGGGCATGTGCATGGCCGACATGCATGTGCTTGCATGTGCTTGGCCGACGAATTGCAGCCAGTCAACCCCCCTCCCACCTGTCAACCGGAACATCGGAGAGCATTGCTTGATGAGTAGTGTAATATTCACCAAGATCAGATTGATAATTTGATACTCAGCCTGCCTAGGCGTTGTAAGGCCTGTATTGCATCGTCCGGGAGACATACTCCATATTAACCATCATACTAACCATGCTATACTGTTTTTTGTAAATAGGTGCTTTTTTGAAATTGCTCCAGGAGTAAAATCGCAATTTTATTAATTATGTCAAACATATAGCATCTTTTTTTGCTCTTTACCTTTTGTTTAATAAATAGACTTTACAAATAAGTCAAATTTGTTTTGCTTCTGTCTCTTTCTTTGCCTGAACTTCATTATCCTTAATTTATGGACATGAGTGTATAATAAATGTTAAGCCAATATAATAAAACGTTTGAAATAAAAATAAATAAATAAATACACCCACATAAACTTCAATAATCACACACCCACATGATGCCAATCGTTAACAATAAAAATTAAGTTTTTATTCAAATAAAATTATTTAAAAAGAACTATTTTCGTTATTTTTATTTATACATCAGATTATCAAAGTACTTTTTTTACACGTAACTAAATTGACATTTTAAATAGACTAAATTAGCATTCTATAGGTAACTAAATTGACTTGTTTTTATTGTCTTACAAGTACAACACTGAAATGTATTTATAAAAAATTCTATTTCATCTACAACAAATACAATTTTCATACGATTGATTTTTTTTATTTTTAATGAAAGTCTGTTTTAATTCATTTAAGTTTACTCATAGTTAATTTAAGATAAGCTTTTTATACAAATTTTAAGAAAATAAATTTTTGAGATAAGAATCAACATAAGACGGTTTTTGAATCGTATCTTGTCATTCAAAATCGCATTTTCTTTTTAAATTGTGAAGATTGTAAATAAAAACATTGAAAGCGGTCCAGTAAATAAATTATATCTTTCATTTTTTTTTTCCTTCAACCTTAATCAGTTATCTACAAAATAAATTCTCCATCTACAAAATTAAAAATTAATTCCACATGTACAAATCTACTACGTCATCTAAAAAATAAATTCTTTATAAAAGATTTGATGAAACTAAAAAAATTCATTTGATAAAACATTTTGTGTGGCGTAATATTTCTTATGTAATTTGTCATATTCTTTTGATTTTGCATTGTTTATACATGATGAAAACATGTTTAATTAAAAAATTCTTATTATAGTCTTCTATGTTTTTGAATAAGTGAATAATTTATAAAATAGAGAAGGAAATCGCTGTATAGCACTTATCCAATAGCAGTAAAAATTATTTAATTTCAGAATTAAGAGCTAATACAAATATTTACTTGAATTAAAAGTCTGCTAATTTAAAAAAAAAATTTTTAATTTACAAAGCTGCTTTGTGTAAGCTGCTTGTTTTAATTAAAAATACCTAATAGATTGTTCGAGCTCAAAAACTGATTGCAGAATTCTTCCCTCCACTTATTACATATTCGAATTTGGATCCCACCCTTTGGTAACGTCACTTAAGACGGCAAAGAGATCCATACATCTCCGCGGGTGTTTTCGAACACGTTCTATAGCGTGAACGTCGATGCCTTGGAGTTAAACAAGCCCAGTCGAGGGCAGCCAAAGGCGGTGGGGTGTTGTACTTATTACATATCACCCTATCCGTGGAGCCGAATAAGGCGGAATCCAGCTAGTACTAGTAGGTTCTGTCGCGCTTCTGGCTATGCAGTTCTCCGTAAGCCTTCGGGCAGGTCGGTAAAACTTTATAGAATTACTCTCACAAAAAAGATAGTATTTTAACACAAATATGTGTAATCATCATTCAATAAGTTTCCGGTCTAACACATATATGTCAACATTTCAGACAGACCCATATGATTTCTGTATAGTAATATCCTTCAAACGATACATGCCAAAATTTCATGACATTCTGATAAATACAGGTTACAGTGGTTTTAGTGACCCCGTAATGAAGACTCTGCACCAGGGAAATCAACTATTATTGACTGGTAAGTTAAAGGCGGTGAAACCCCGATGATGCTGAACGCTCTGGTCTTTCTAAAGCGGCAATGTTACTAAAACATAAAAAAAAGTCCCCAAAATAGTTTTGAAAGATCTTAAAATGAAGTTGCGCGAGATAGCTGACAATTTAAAAGATATCAGAAGGTAGTGTGCTTACAATTTTACATGAAGATTTGAGCATGCTTAAATTGCTTTCGAAGTGGGTGCCGCGTTTGCTCACACAGGACCGAAAACAACAACGCGTTGATGATTCAGAGCGCTGTTTGGAGCTGTTCAAGTGAAATAAAAAGGATTTCTTGCTATAAAATTTTATATTTATTGCTATATATATATTTTATATTTGTTGCTTACATTTTGAAGGATATATATTTTTTTCTACTTCTTCGGTATGTGACAATGGATGAAACATGGATCCACTACTACACACCTGAATCAAAAGATCGTCAGCCGAAGCCGGTGAAAGTACTCCAAAGCGACCAAAAACTCAAAAATCAGTAGGCAAGGTTATGGCATCATATTTTGGGACACGCATAATATTTTGTTCGTAGACTATCTTGAGAAAGATAAAACTATCAATAGCGAATATCACATGTCATTATTGGATCAATTGAGTGTAGAAATTAAGAAAAGGAATGGCTGTTTCCCAAAACAATGACCTGTGTCACAACTCGATGAAAACTATGGTTAAATTGAATGATTTACAACATTGAATTGATTCCAAACCCACCGTATTCCCCAGATCTGGCCCCCAGCGATTATTGGCTTTTGCAGACTTTAAAAAGCTGCTCCAGGGAAAGAAATTTGGCTCAAATGAAGAAAAGATTGCCGAAATTGAGGCCTGTTTTGAGAGCAAACACAAATCGTTCTACATAAAGACATCGAAAAATTAGAGGAGATTTGGAATGAAAATATCACTCTAGAAGGAGAGTATGTTGACGAATAAAGTCGAATTTCTAAAATATATTTTGTTTTTCTTAGCTAGACCGGATACTTATTGAGTGATGTGTTAGATGACAAATGTTTGTTTTTTTTTTGAGAGTACCAAAAGATCGAGATCTAATGATTGGTTCAAACACAACCGTAGTGAGGTGTATTTTCTTCTTTCTATCTTTCTTTTTCATTCATTTATTTTCCATAACTGAAATTCGTTCCCTTTTTATATCAGCTGGGATAATAAGATTCTGCGAAAAGTGTTATTTCATATAATCCGAAATTCTGACAGAAACAGTACCCCCACGTGAGTACAACCGAGAGAGAGACATCTTGAAAATCCTTCGTACGCGTTCAGTACTGTCTATTCGCCACAAGATCTCTTTCTGCCACAATGTTAAGAGTATGGTGGTTGCTTTAGAAACGGGTTATCATACGGATAATCAATTTTCAGTAGGTAGGTTCTCGTTCAAATTTGTCACATGCTAGCTCGGCAGAGGATTTTTATTTTTCGGAGATACGGAAAAATTCGTTACGTGATTTTTGATTTGGAAAAGGCATCCAGTGAGAGGGGAAACATTTTGTTTATTATTAGGAGAAACCACATCAAGGTAATCGGTGAAATATTGCCGTTAAGATAACAATGAGGTGCCAATTTCCATAATAAGGGGGAATTTAATTAACTGTATTGTACATCTCATATAAAGTGATCAACAACGCAGAAAAATGAATAGATTTTGCAGAAATTTATATTGTTTAAAAGTTTATTGAAATTTAATAAAAGCAACTGAAAGAGAGATACTCGATTGTCAAGACTCTTTCAATAGTGAAAAAATCGAAAAGCAGACTATTCAACTATTCTTTTTCAGTCAGATACTAGCGCCAAGATTGAAATTCAGCCAAATTTTTGTAGGAATCCCCGTCCCTATTCAAAATTAATCTTCCTTAACATAAACTCTTTCTATCGGAACTACGTAATCATGGGCATGAATGGCCTAGTGTCTAGCACTCGGGCACACTGTCCCAAAGGTTTTGGGCGGCAGACCCGGTGGTGCCTTGGATGTTTGTAGTGATTCAGAATACACTTTAAGCCGTAGGTCCCGGTCTCATATGACTGTAAGAGCGTCACGGAGCCAAGTCAGACTTCTACCTACGGGTGCTCCCTCAAAGCAGGAGTTTTACCCCTTTCCCTCCAACCGTGAGTAGACTCATGGGGTGTCCATCCCGCACTGCAGGACACTGAGGATTAGTCACAAGAACAACTCTATGAAATAATTAAATTGAAATGTTGCCAGCATATGAGAGGCTGTGTCAGTCTCACTAGAGGCATTCTCATGTAGAGAGTTTCGATGTGAGATTTGGATGCCATCCAAAATTCTCCATTAAGAAATGGTGGAAATTCTCCACCTGAATTTGGACAAATAATCTTGGTGCAATATTACAACACCAAAACATATCTGCTCATTCTAGTGAACGACAAATCAAATCGCATGTCATTAAAAAAACAACTCAAGGGTAAATTTAAGGTAATAAAAGGGATTTTTCAAATTTTAGATAAGCTTGGATTTAAATCTGTCTTACTTAGGATTTTGAAAATATTTTAATAATTGTTCAAAAATTTTTTTATATTTTATAGGCAATTTTTGAGAAAAATATAACTAAAAGTCTATCTTAAAAGCCTGTAGGCCGAAAAAGAAAAGAGAAGTATTTCAAGCACATATTATTTTATTTTTCTACACATATTTTTTTTAGCTCAATGCAAAGTTTCTGACGAACTTTTACATTTTTACAATGCCCAAATCATGTTCATCCTATCTATCCCATCAGTTTCCCCTTTAACTTCTTCATTTGAAGGAAAAAAGCTTTCCAGTCAGCCACCTTTTAAATTGGTCAACAGATAATAGTGACAGTGGGCTAAATCTGGTGAAAAGGGTTGATGTCTGAACAATTCAATCAAATTTACCATCACTTTTATTTATCTGTGAGCCGACTGATTCTTTTGATAAAAAAGAACTTTTTTTCCTCCTAAATGAGGCATTTTTTTCTTTACTTATTCATCCAATCGGTCCAACAATGATGCAAATTACTGCTCACCCGTTCTTTTGAGATGCCTCATCTATTTTTTACGAATTTATAACTATGTCATCCAAAAATCATGGATATTTTCAATCATTTCTGCTGTTGTTACCTCATCTGGAAGATATGGGCGCTTTTTATCATTAGTGCTTTAGCTGCCACTTTAAAACTCCGCCATCCAAAGTTTAACCATCGAATTTAATAGAGCAGATTCCCCATAATTTTTATTGAACTTTGTTTTTAGCTTTTTTTTTCCGTTTTTGCTTTTGTAAATATTGTGCTTTATCACAACACGAAGCTCACTTTTTTTTCCACAAAGAAAAAGAAATCAAAAGATATTTGTTTTTCTTCTTCTTCTTCATGGGCTCAGCAACACCATGATTCTCCAAAACCGTCTGGCATATTTCGAGACAAGAGATGTCTTCGTTTTACGGGGTAAGGTTGTCAACCCTACGCCCAACAATTATATTAAACGGGGACCTGGGGTTTAAAGTGGATTTCGAACCACTACAAATCTTCATGGCACCACCGGTACTCGAATCTGAAACCTGCAGCACCCAGCGTGAGAGCCCTAATCGCTCGGAAATCATGCCCTTTTGCTGCCTAGGACTGTTAAATAAATGCTAACATGCAGATATAAACTTTGACAGGCCATCATTTCAAGGTTTGTTTAACAAAATAATTTTAAATTACTAATTTATTATTTTTAAATTATCAATTAACTTTAAAGGTATCTTTTAACAAAATAGTTTTTTATTTATGTTGACACCTCACGACTTGACTTATGAGACAACTTATTGATAGAGCATCTGCAGAATTTGCATTTTTTAATAAAATTTGTATTGTAATATCTAAATATGTTCACAATAAATAAATAAAGAATTCAAACGTACGTAAATAAATATTTTGATATTATTAGCATTTATATTTATACACACAAGGACAAATGTAATTATATTTTTATCTCTATATTTTATTGGATATTTATTATATAAAAAATAAAAATTCTGAACATATTATTTTTCTGAATACTAAAACAAGGCATTTAATCATAAAATTAATATAGGAATTTATCTAGTATTCATGTATTCATGTATTCCAGCTGTTTCTAGTATTCCAGCTGTTTCATAGAATCAATTCGGAATGCTTATTATTAAATAGTACAAAATTTAAAACTAGCACTGACGTTTACTTTATTGAACAATTGAAATAGTTTATATTAGTTAATTCATTTATCCTTTGTGATAGAATTGAATTTGAAGCTGAAAACATTCGACTGAATAAATGTAGAATTCAATTTATGGTTCGCAGAAACATTATTTTGTTGAAAATTTCCTCTGAAGGTAAATAGTGCATTGTATCAGAGAATATCCCTTTAGGATGTGTGTCATTTCATTTATATTTGTGAAATGAATTAAAAACACTTTAAATTCTCTACATTCATAAATGTAAAGTTATGTTTGTAATTACAGTTTTAATTAAATAGTTCTTGTTCAAGCCATGAATAATTTAAAAGAGTTTTATTTTCGTTCGTGTTATTAAAATTTATTTATTTTTTTTTTTGTCTGACAGGAATTTTCTCTTCCAAATGCAATTAATTATGCAAAATTTAATTTAGTAAATATTTAAAAGTTTGTTAGTGGATTGGCAACTTAATTCTTAAAACTTTATGTAAAAAAATCCAATTAGAAGAACAGAATTTTTTTTTCCTTTAAAGAAACATTTCATATTGTTTTCCTAATTAAATGTTAATTTTTCCGGATTTAAATTGATACTTTATTTCAAAATTATCTCAAAGCTATTTTTCTAATTAAAAACAATTTGTGAATATCATTTTGTAGTTTTTTGAATGCTGAGTATTTTGACCTATGTCATCAGTCATCAGATTAGGGATACCTGATGGCCGATTGGCTAGCACTCTGACACTCGGTATCACAGGTTGGGATTCGAATCCCGGCCTTTTTTCTTTTTAAATTCTTAATTTTAAATTCCTTTTTATGTATTTGAATTAAATTAGGGCTACGTAAAAATTACTATGAAAATAATTAACGTTTGGCATTTCGACTTCACATGACTTGTAGCCTGATGGCCAATGGCTAGAGATCTGGCTTTGGTGTAACAGACTACAAGTTCAAACCTTTGCAGTGGCATGGATATTTTTTAGTTTGTTCGGAATCCACGTTAAACTGGAGTTCCGTAACGGGTGCAAAAAGAAATGGCCGTAAAGCGACGACCCAGACCAAAGCAAAGCAAAGACCACTCTAGCACTCAGTACCACGGGTTTCGGGTTTGAAGCCCGGCGGTGCTATGGATGTTTGTAGTGGTTCGGAACCCCTTTAAACGGTAGGTACCGGTCTAATAGATCATAGAGTGTTGTGGGGATGGTGTTACTCGCACCCATAGCATATCTTCAAGCTACACGGTACCTCCCGCCCTGGGTAATGCTAAATGAGTATCCGTTTTCGCCAGTGAGGCCCATTTGGCGACTCGCAGGAAATGGTCGGTACGACCCAGTCCTCGATACAATTAAAAGACGAAGAAAAATCTTGCAACGAAAACCGTTAATGGCGCAGTTTTCAAGTAAGAGAAAATTCTGGAAAATAACATCCTCAAGGTCATTGCAATGATAATATTACTAAAACTTACATCAATATATAAGTACAAATTACTCTAATTAATGTGATACTTGTTTTCTTTCCATTCTATGACTATCTATATCCATTCTATATCTTTCTTTCCATACTATGAAAAAAATTAAATTCCTACGACGCAAATGCATTCAAATATGAGAACTGTTTCCTAATAACTATATTATTATTTGTTGTCGTTTCATCGCCCATTTTTCTTTTTAGTAAACACTGGAGAAAGTTTTTTGAAACAATTTGATATGTAACGGGGACTATATTAAAATAAAAACAGCACACTAGCTTTAATGAAAAATTTTGATTTTTACATTGAAAATTAAATATACAAAGCATTAGCTCGTATAAGATGTTATAAATACTTTTGTTCTCTATATGAGTATTGAACCCGTAAGCGGCTTATTGACCAATTGGCTAACGCTCTGGTACCAAAGGCTTCAGGTTCGAATCCTGTAGACAGTAGCATGGATACTTGTGAGTGGTTCGGAATCCACGTTAAACTGTAGGCCCCGGTCTAATTAAGACCGAGCGGGAAAAAATGACGTTAGATCTACAAACCAAATCAAATCAAAACATAATAAGAAGTGAACTAAAAATTCGGACTTATCTAATATTAGTTCATTTAAATATAATCAGACCACCGATCGTGTGGAAAATTGGCAAGCGGCCAAGTCGGACGGATTCAAAAAGAGCGATGTCCAAGGGTAGGAAACATCATTTAAGAGGGATTTTAATTGCAATAAAAAATAATTTTTAATTTTATTAATTAAATCTTTAGACTGCGCTATCACACTTTTAAATTTTTACTATAACTTATTATTTGCTACCATACTTAGTAATTACTTATACTATTAATAATAACTATTATTTCTTCATTATTACTTTGCTATTAAGGGGCAGGATGGGCGAGTGGCTGGAGCTGCTACCACAGGTTTCGTGTTCAAGTACCGGTGGTGCCATGGATGTTTGTAGTGGATAGCAATCCACTTTAAACCGTAGGTACTGTTCTAATATGAGCTTTTATGGGGATAGTATTACTCGCCTCCGTAGCATATCTTCAAGTTACACGTGCCCCATGAGTAGTGCTAAATGAGTAACAGCGGTGCAGCCCTTGCCTATTGCAATAAAGATTAATTGTTTCTGTATTCCCAGCTGCATTACAACAACAATTTTACTATTAATTTTTATTATTACCTTATTAAATTTTTACTATTACTATTACTTAAACTATTACATTTTTTCTTTCACGGTAGCTTTGTCCCATTTATAATCAACTACCACCCCTAACAGGTAATCGATTTGTCCATTTCCGTCCTTAAACCCGATATTTACCCAACCTGAATATAATTGACTATATATGATTCAAAAATTACATTTTAAATTAAAAATGGAATCCTTCCTTTTTTTTTTTCCTAAATATGCCCATGTTGTTGTGTTGTGACTAATGCTCAGTATCCTGCAAGGGACGGATATCCATGAGTGATCTACTCTGGATGGAGGGAAACAGGGACAGCTCCTGTTATGATGGAGCACCCGTAGATAAACCTGTGTCGCTCTACAATCATATGAGACCGGGGCATAAGGTACAATTCTTAAAATGGATACCGAATCACTACAAACATCCATGGCACCACCGGCATTCCAACCTAAAACCTGTGGCCCAGAACGCCAGCGCACTAGTCACTCGACCATCAGGCTCCACGTTTTCATTCCCGTTTGTATTCAATGTCTCAGGAAAAAGCTTTTTGCAACATAATATAACCCAAACCAACATTGCTTTATATTTATAAATATAGTACTAGATAGTTTGCAAGCCGGTCCTGAATGGCGGGTGGCTGGCGCTCGCTGCCACAGGTTTCGGGTTCGAGTCCCGGTGGTGTCATGGAAGTGTGGAGCGGTTCGGAATCCACTTTAAAACCGTAGGTCCGGTCCTAATAGGATCGTAGAGCTTTTTACGGGGGTAGTGTTACTCCGCTGTAGCTTATGTTCAAGCTACACGCATCTCCTGGCTAGTGCTAAGTGAGTAACGTCGGTGCAGCACTTGCCTTAAGGCATTCAAGACATTTGTCTAAGTGTTTGCCAGCTGCATTAGAACAAAAAAAAAAGTTTGCAGACTGACAGATTTGTTTTTAAATTGACAGATATGACATGTGGACAAATACTCGTATCATATGCAGATTTTAATTTAGTCACATTTATTTTACGATAACTTATTGAATATTTATTTCAATTTTTTTATCCCTAAATGCAGTAGAGGGTCGATTCGTCGCCGCACCGAGCGCCAAAGCGCTGGGCACTCGGCCACTCAGGTCCTTACTATGTACACAAATGCAATAAGTAGACAGTCCCTTAACGAATTTCGAGGGAAAGAAAAGAAAACAAAGCAAAGAGGGAAATTAATAACCCATAAAAAGAACATTCTTCACCGAATGATGAATGAGACGGCGTAATTACGAGCTTCTAAAACTCCAATTTCTTTCTCCGAGTACGATTAATTTCAAGCGCCACAAAAGTAAAAAAAAAAAAATTAGAAAAAGCTCTGGTTACCTAAAGTGCTGCGAGCGAAAATAATGGAGCGAGCATTAAAACGCGCTCTTTATTTCAATTAAACATTAAAAGCTCTGTTTCCGCTCTCAATTTTACGGCAATCACGCAGAATTTTGAGATAAAAGCGATCCTTTCTGAGGAATTGAGGTATTTAAAAAAAAAAAAAAATCGAAAATACCTCATTACACAATCCTCCGCGCAAATGACAATGGTTCCTCAAATCGAAAAACAATTAACTTTGATCATTGCCGCAACAATTTTAAAGACATTTCTTTTATAAGATTCGAATTCCTGAATCGATTCATTAAAAATCGATTCGTTCTTTGTATTCTCTAATTGACTACTTGCTTTTAAGCAGAATGTTTGCTTTTTATTTCTTATGAGCGTTCATTATACACAGAGTGGACAAATTGAAACACATTTTATTCTAATGGTGAACGGTACAATTCTGTTTCAAGTTCTAGAAAATCAGCCATGCATATAAATTATCGCAGTATTTTAAACATAAATTCCTAGAATTTCAAATGTGCAATCTTTTGAAGTTCAATATTTCATCTAAATGAATATTAATGGAGATTAGTTAAGATATTTAGTGATTTAAGATATTTAGATAATTTAAGATATTTAGTATTATTATTAATTTTAGTATAATATATAATTGCAAAATATTATACTAGTATAATATTTTGAGAATTTAGAATGCACTATTAGTATGAGTAACATTTATAAAAGCATGACATGAAAGTACTCTAATTATATTCAAAAATAAGAAAGAAATATATATTTCCCGATAAATAACGTAAAAATACACTAAAACTTTGATTTTCTACTTAAAGTTAATACTTTGCACCAATTACTTTAATAACTATTTATACTTCATACTTTATTCCTCTTATACTTTTTAACATTGATAAAAAGTTAGCTTAAAATTTAACTAACAAAAATTATGCGTACCAATGGTGAATGAAGTATACCGTCTTACACCATAGAGAAGACTGAATTTGTAATAAGTATGCGTATCAACGATGAATGAAGGTATACCGTCCAGCACTATAAAAACGACTGAATCTACAACAATGATAAAAGAAGATATACCGTCATGCACATTGGAGAAGGCTGAATCTGCAACAGTTATGCGTACCAATGGTGAATGAAGTATACCATCTTACACCATAGAGAAGACAGAATCTTCAATAATCATGTGTACCAACGATGAATGAAGTACCAGCACTATAAAAAAAAGCTGAATCTACAACAATGATAGATATACTGTTATGCACATTGGAGATGCAGAATCTGCAACAATTACGCGTGCTAATGATAAGTGAAGGTTTACCAAAATTATTTCAAAATTATATTCAAGGTAATTAATAATTATTCAAAATTATATGCAAGATAATATCCATTAAAAATTTATATTTTTATGCACTGTATAATAAAAAATTATTAAAATAATTTTAAAAATTCAAAATTATCACTGGTATTAAAATTTTTATTTATATAAGTTTAAATTTTATAAATTACTTTCTAAATACATCACAGCGATAAAAAATTAAAAATGTCCGATAAAATATATTTAATAATCAAATAATGATAAAATTAAAGTAACTCAGATAAAAAAGATAAAAAGTCTATGATAGTATGGCACGTTATTTATCATACTTTTAAATAATTTACAATTCATACAAATAATACACATTTAATACAAAATACTATTATTTAAATAGTATTGTTATTTAATGCTGTTATTTAAGTCAAATATTATTTATGATTTTTAAACACTCGAATAAAAATTGGGAACAAGCAGATTAGTAATCAGGTCACAATGAGAAATTATTAAAAATTAAAAAAGATCCATCTTTCAAATAAAAACAACAAAAATATTTGCACATTAGGAAATAAAATTTTTTATCATCTATATAAAGTCATTAGTTAAACAAAATCGGAATCAAATATTTTTCCTGTGCCTTCTAAAAAAAAAAAAGAGAAAAGAACTCTTTCGAGAAAGAAAATATTTCGTAAAAAATTCAAAATCATCATCATTAATTCAAGTAATCCTACTGAAAAGACAGAAACAAGCAGAATAAAAATTAAATAATTTTTTTTTTTTTCATCATCTTGATATAGAATTAGAAAAAGAGCTTCCAAAAGATATCAGCCATTTTTTTTCCATTCCCTAACTAATAAGGAACCCAATAGATAAGCTTTATGGAATCCCAGAAAATTAAAGCTCGTTCACTTTTAATGACGTAGTTTCAGTAAGGGATTAACCAGCATGTAAATGGGTTTTACTAAATGAACCCATTAAGAAATCAGACAATGAAAATAATTTTCACAGAAACATCTACTGAATGCTGTCTATTTTCTATGAAGATTTAACCTAAATTTTAGTGGCATAAAAAAAAGAATAAACTTGGCATGAATCATAAAAACAATGTAAATGAATTAGGGCAAACTGTAATTTAAAGCAATTGCTTAAACACAAAAATCTTTAAGTAGGTTTTCTTAGTAAAAAAAATTGGAAATATTTTTTATTCGTGTGTCACTGACTTTAGAAATGAATTTTTTTATTAAAAGAACTGTCTTTTTGCAGATCATTATTTCTGAAATGGTTGTAACGAAGATTAACAAAATGATTATATGTCGCCTTTGTTTTAATTACAGAAATTACGCTATTTCCAAGATTAAAAAGTTGTAGATTTTTTAATTGGATAACACTTGGAAATGAAAAGTATTCAAGACATTCAACCTTCTGAATTAGAAGTTTTATTTATAATTTATGTTTAGAATACAGACTTGAACCTTTTAAGAGTTACTTGACCTTCCATCGATTTTTTCTTTTATACTATTCCGCAATCATAACAGAACAAATAAACATGGATCATATGAGTTTAAAATTGTATAATAGACAAAAATTAAAATTGTATAATAAAATTGTATAATCATGTATATATATATTTATAAACTCATGTTTGTGAAAATTGCAACACCGTGACGGACTTACGCGAGTGAGCTGAAATTTTCAGGAAATGCAAATTAGCGCATGATATGCATAAGATTAGAATTTCAAATCCGTAGCGCATTCGTATGCTGAGCAGCGCCCTCTGAACGGCGGATGGATCCGAATAAATAGACGGCTGTGGCGAGGCGTGTATGGTTATCGGTGGTTATCTGCTAGTGGTAAACGTTAGCACAATCGTTGCTTATGCCTCTTAATTATGCTTCTGCAGACGAACTTTGGATGCGCATACAAACAATATGGAATGCTCTTCCTCAGGCAGACATTCAAAATTTGTTTGACTCCATCCACGTCGTGTAGCAGCACTTATTGCGGCGCGTGGTGGCTACACAAAATACTGATTCCGATCTCTTGTTATTGTTTGTTTGCTTTGAACATTTAATCATTTATTTGTACCACTACCACTCAACTGTGTATTAAATTTCATTCAATTATGACGATTCCTTCATGGTGTTGCTATTTTCACAAACATGAGTTTATATATATACATTCTTCTTGTTCTTCATTGGTGCAACAGCCCCATGGTGGGCCAAGGCCGTCTGCTGACTAGCAGATTTCGAGACAGGAGATTTTTTTTTTTTTGTTACAGGGAAGAGTATTCACCCCTACGTCCAACTGCCTTATTAGACCGGGAACAACGGCTTAAGATGGATTCGAACCACATCAAACATCCATGGCACCTCAGGAAGTCGAACAAAACCTGTGACACCGAGCGCCAGAGCGCTAGTTACTCGACCATCAGGTCGCATTTTCTTTTATGACTGCTAAACAAATACTTACATTTTGCCATGTAAAATTTTGCCATTTTTTGTAAAATCTGCCATGGCGCCATTTAAGGGTTGGGTCTCTCTGGTAGCAAAATATTTTTTTTATTTTTATTGATACTTCTCGTCAGGCAACAGATTTACCCCACAACCGTATAATTACAAAAAAAATATAGAGGAAATTACTTAGCTTTTATATAAAATAAAATTAGATAAATAAAAGCTAAAAAATCAGAACATATTATTTTTCTGAATACTAAAACAAAATCATAAAATAAATTTAGGAATTTATCTAGCAGTTACGTTAACTAGTACAAAGGGAAACATTCCTAATTGATTATCCCAAAAGTATTATCAATGCAGAATCATTTTTTTTCGTTCCACTATGGACTACAAAAAAATTGATATTTTCCTCTCGGAATTTAAATATTTTCAGCTGTTTCATAGAATCAATTCGAATGCTTATTATTAAATAGTACAAAATTTAAAACTAGCACTGACGTTTACTTTATTGAACAATTGAAATAGTTTATATAAGTTAATTCATTTATCCTTTGTGATAAAATTGAATTTGAAGCTGAAAACATTCGACTGAATAAATGCAGAATTCAATTTATGCTTCGCAGAAACATTATTTTGTAGAAAATTTCCTCTAAAAGTAAATAGTGTATTGTATCACAGAATATCCCTTTAGGATGTGTGTGAATTCATTTGTATTTGTGAAATGGATTAAAATACTTGAAAATGTGTCCACATTCTCTGCATTCATAAAGCTAAAGTTATGTTTGTAATTACAGTTTTAATTAAATAGTTCTTATTCAAGCCATGAATAATTTAAATGGGTTTTGTTTTCGTTCGTTATTAAAATATTTGTATTTTTTATCTGACAGGAATTTTTCTCTTCCAAATGCAATTAATTATGCAAAAATTTAATTTAGTAAATATTTAAAAGTTTGTTAGTGGATTGGTATCTTAATTCTTAAAACTTTATCTAATAAAATCCATGTAAAAGAATAGGAAATCTTTTTTTCCTTAAAGAAACATATTGTTTTCCTAATTAAGTTTTAATTTTTCCAGTTTTAAATTAATACTGTTTACTTATTTCAAAATAGGCTCGAAGCTATTTTACTTATTAATAAATAATTTATGAATATCTTTTTGTAGTTTTTGAATGCAGATAATTTTGACCTATAGCTTCAGTCATCAAAGTAGGGGCCTGATGGCCGAGTGGCTAGAGCTCTGGAGCTTGTTGCCAGACGTTTCGGGTTTGAATATCGGCGGTGCTATGGATGTTTGTAGTGGATCAAAATCCAATTTAGTTAAACAGTGTTAGTATTATGAAACAATTATTTTTCGGGTAAGTTTTTTAATTATGCGAAATTTCCAATTTATTTTCAACTCTTTCTGCAAATGTCACAACTGCAATAACATTTAAATATTATTTCGAAAAACTTGCATAAAATTTTCTTTATTCTCTTACGAAAAATATTGTTATTCACAGACGCATTTCTTCTGTGAGCTTTTCATTTAAAGCATCCTACTTGAAATTGTAAGCGAGCTCAATTTGAAACACGACAAACAAACCGAATTGGAAACCACAGTGTAATATGCAAGCTATAAAGTTCTTCCAATTTAGTTTTAGTAAGAGATGGATTAAATTCACCTTTCTTGAAGCTGCTAGTCATTTTATTATGAAAACACCACTTCGATGTGTCCATGAGTTCAAGAAAGACTATATGAACAAATGGACTTTATGGACTTATGGCTTGTATTTGCTAGCCATACGGAATTCGAAAATATCGTCCCATGCTATCCGACTATCGGTAAAAGTAATTTTGTAACAAATATCAGCTGGTTTATTCATTTTTCAAAGCTGCATCTATATGCTTGTAGTGGAAGTCAAACCATTTTTCACCTCGCATGCAGATTAGAGATTAAAGCAATATTAGTAATTCTCACTTTATGATAATCGAAAATCAATACTAAAAATTGCATTCGTGATATACATTATGTGAAACAAAACCTTACATTACATAAAAAGAGGTCTGATGGGCGAGTGACTAGCGCTCGATGCCACAGGTTTCGGGTTCGAGACCCAGTGGTACCTTGGATGTTTGTAGTGGCTCGGAACCCACTTTAACCATAGGTCCTGATCTAATAGGATCGTAGAGCGTTGCGGGGGTAGTGTTACTCGCGCCCATAGTATATCTTCAAGCTATGCATGCGCCCCCCCTCCCGTGAGGTCCTAAATGAGTCCCAGCGTTCGTTGGTGTATAACATCCTCAAGGTCACCCCAATGATACCGTTACTAAAGCACACGTCGATATATGATTACAAATTACTGTAGTTAACGTGAGACTTGTTTGTTCTTTATCATTTTATGAGTATGAAAAAAAAATTTTAATTCCTACGACGCAAATGCATTGTAATTGCATTCAAATTTGAGAACTGTTTCCTAATAACTATATTCGTATTTGTTATTGTTTCATTCTCCATTTTTCTTTTAGTGAACACTGGAAAAAGTTTCTTGAAACAATTTGATATGTAACGGGGGCTATATTAAAAATAAAAAGAGCACACAATGAGAAAATGAAAAAATTTGCATTGAAAATTGAATATATAAAGCTTTTGTTTCTATAAGCTGTTATAAATACTTTTATTCTCTATATGATCACTCACAACTTTAACAGCCTGATGGCCAATTGATTAACGCTCTGATGTTTAGTACCACAGGTTCGAATCCTGACGGTGGCATGGATGTTTGTGAGTGGTTCGGAATCCACGTTAAACTGTAGGTTCCGGTCTAATTAAGCACAAATGTGAAACAAAATGACCGTAGAGCAACAAACAAACCAAATCAAAACCAAATAAGATGTGAACTAAAAATTTGGACCTTATCTAATACTAGTTCATTTAAATATAAGCAGACCACCGAAAGTGTGGAAAATTGACAAACGGCCAAGCCGAACGGATTCAAAATCAGCGATGTCCAAGGGATGGAAACATCGTTTAGGAGGGATTTTAATTACAATAAAAAAACTTTAATTTTTATAATTATATCTTTAAAATGCACGATATCAAAAGAAAAACTAAATGGAAAAATTTCTAATTAAACTATTACACTTTTTTTCTTTTAAAAAGCAACTTTGTCCTGTTTACATCCAACTGGCAACCCTAACAAGTAATCGATTCGCCTATTTCTTCATTAAACCTGATGTTTACCTGTTATTATGGATGTATTACAGATCATTCAAAAATTACATTTTAAAAAAAAAATTTTCTTCCTCTTTTTTCCCTTAATATGTACATGTTGTTGTATTGTAATTAATCATCAGTGTCCTGCAGTACGGGACGGACATACCATGAGTGATCTATTTATGGATGGAGGAAAGATGGCAGCTTCTGTTGTGATGGAGCCCCGTAGGTAGAAGTCTGACTACTACGACTACACCGCACCACACCACTGTGCCTAGAGCTGAGTTGCCCCTTACAGTTTAATGCTATGGGCGAGAAGTCTGATTGGGCTCTGTGATGCTCAACGGTCATATGAGAACGGGGCCTACAGCTTAAAGTGGATTCAGAATCATTACAAACATCCATGGTACCGCCGGGATATGACCCCGCTACCTGTGATATCGAGCGCCAGACACTCGGCCATCAGCCCCCGTTAGTCGGTCTACCTCGGTCTTTCTAGGTTTTCTCCCCTACGATACGCAAATGCAGGGAAGTTCCCTAAAAGGTCCTCCCGGAAAGCACTGCCCTCCTTCTTCAGCATCACGGATCTAAGTCAGATTTCTACCAAAGGTCCTCCATCGCAACAGAAGCTGCCCTCCCTTTCCCTCCATCCATGAGCAGATTCCTCATGGGATGTACGTCCCGGTCTGGTAGAAGTCTGACTGGGCTCTGTGACACTCGACAGTCATATGAGACCAGGGCCTAAGGTTTAAAAGTGGATTCCTAACCACTAGAGACATTCATGGCACCGGCAGCACTCCGAACCCGAAACCTGTGACACCGAGCGCTAGACACTCGGAAATTTTGGACCTTACTATGTACATAAACGCACTAAGTAGACGGCCCCTTAACGAATTTCGCGGGAAAGAAAAGAAATCAAAGCAAAGAGACAAATTAATAACCCATAAAAAGAACATTCTTCACCGAATGATGAATGAGACGGCGAGTAATTACCAGGTTCTAAAACTCCAATTTCGTTCTCTGAGTACGATTCATTTTAAGCGCCACACACAAAAAAATTAAAAAGCTCCGGTAACCTAAAGTGCTGCGAGCGAAAATAATGGGGGAAGCATTAAAACGCGCTCTTTATTTCAATTAAATATTAAAAGCTCTGTTTCCGCTCTCAATTTACAGCAATCACGCGGAATTTTGAGATAAAAACACTGCTTTCTGAAGAATTGAGGTATTTTGAAAAAAAATAAGATCGAAATACCTCATTACACAATCCTCCGTGCAAATGACAATGGTTCCTCAAATTGTAAAACAATTAACTTTGATCATTGCCGCAACAATTTTAAAGAAATTTCATCATAAGATTCGAATTCCTGAATCGATTCATTAAAAATCGATTCGTTCTTTGTATTCTCTAATTGACTTCTTGCTTTTAAGCAGAATGTTTGCTTTTTATTTCTTATGAGCGTTCATTACACACAGAGCGGACAAATTGAAACACATTTTATTTTAATGGTGAACAGTACAATTCTCTCTCTCAAATTCTGGGAAATCAGCCATGCATATAAATTCTCGCTGTATTTGAAACATAAATTCCTAGAATTTCAAAGAATGTACAATCTTTGAAAGTCAGTATTTCATCTAAATTTATATTGACAATGACATGTTTGGTAATTTTTTTAATTTCGTCATAAAAATCTATCCATTTTTAATATCCATTCAAATATTATTATTAATTTTCTAAATCCTCATATTATACTAGTACAAAATGCTTAAAACCATGACAAGAAAATGATCTAATTATATTCAAAAAACACATTTATTTTACTATAAATATGTAGGTAACAATACACTAAAACTTAAAACCAACTTAAATCAAAATTTCAAACTTTTTATTATAATTAAATTATAAAAAATTCTATATTTCCATCAAAATCACATTTTTAGATATTGAAATCATAAAATGAAAAAATTATGTGACCTCATAGACTTTGTTGTTATTATTCTCTTTCCATAGATCTTAATTGTTAAACGACAATAAAACACGCATGAAAACAAGGGAGTATTTTTACCAAACGCCTTAAAAAAAGAAAATATTTCATTTGTCATTGCAAATATAAACCAGTTATTCCCTTAATAATATCCAGAATGTGATCCATTCTATTGTTGGCATCTTATGGATGTAAAAATTCATTCATAAAATATATCCTCCTACACAATGGAGAGGACAGATTCTGCAACAATTCTGCTTATCTATCAAGAATGAAGGTATACCGTCGTACATTATAGAAAGACTGAATCTGAACCAATTATACGTATCAATGATGAATGAAATTCTATCCGGTACTATATAGAACACTTAATATGCAACAATTCTGCTTACCAATGAAGAATGAAATATACCGTCTTACACTATGGAAAATCGACAGAATATAGATAGCAATAATTATGCGTATCAATGATGAATGAAGGTATACTATCCACACTATAAAAAGACTGAATCTGCATCAATGATGAACAAATATGTACCATCATGCTCAACAGAGAAGGCTAAATCTGCAACAATTATGCACACCAATGATGAATGAAATTATACCATCGTGCATTATAGAGGGCCTGAATCTACAACAATGGTGAGTACTAGGGATGAATGAAGGTATTCCATCTTGCACTTTGAATTTTTAACAATTATGTGTATCAGTGACGAATAAATATGTACCATCCTCCACTCTAGAGAATTCTGAATCTGTAGTAATTCTTCAATGATGAATGACTTCGAGATGAAGTTCATTAAAAATTATATTTTTACGCACTTATGATTGTTTATTTGTATACATTGTTTGGTTTTTTATCAAAAAATTATTTAAATAATTTTTAATTTTTAAGATAACCACTGGTATTAGAAATTGTTATTTATATAAGTTTAAATTTTCTGAATTACTTTCTAAATACATCTCCGTCACAAAAAAAAATTTTAAATGTGTGATAAATTATAAATAATAATAAAAATAAATTAAAATTAAATTAATAAAAATAATGATAAAATTAAAGTTACTCAGATATAAAAAAGGTATGTGTATGATGTTATTTCTCATAATTATAAATAATTTGCAATTACTACAGATAATATACATTTAATGCAAATACTATTATTTAAATAGTATTGTTATTTAATGTTATTATTTGAATCAAATATGTTTTATGATTATTAAATGCTCGAATAAAAATTTGGAACGAACAGATTAGCAATCAGGTCACAATGAAAAGTTATTAAAAATTTAAAAAAATATCAATCTTTCAAATAAAAAAACAACAAAAAAATATAAGTACATTAGGAAATAATATTTTTTTATCATCGATATGAAGTCATTAGTTAAACAAAGTCTGAATCAAATATTTTTTCCAGGGACTTCTAAAAAAAAAGAGTAGAAAGAATTCTTTCCAGAAAGAAAATATTTCGTAAAAAATCAAAAATCAGCATCATTAATTCAAGTAATCCTACTGCAAAAGACTGAAACAAACAGAGCAAAAAATTAAATAATATTTTTTTTTTTTTTTTTTGCCATCTAGATATAAATTGAAAAAGAGTTCCCAAAAGATATCGGCCATTTTTTTTTTTTTTTTTCACTCCCAACTAATAAGGAGCCAAATAGATAAGCTTTACGGAATCCCAGAAAATTAAAGCACGTTCACTTTTAATGACGTAGTTTAAGTAAGGGATTAACCAGTATGTAAATGGGTTTTACTAAATGAACCCATTAAGAAATCAGAACGACGAAATAATTTTCACAGAAACATCTACTGAATGCTTTCTATTTTCTATGAAGATTTAACCTAAATTTTAGTGGCATAAAAAAAAAAAAGAATAAACTCGACATGAATCATAAAAAAAATATATATATATAAAGGAATTAGGACAAACTGTAATTTAAAGCAATTGCTTAAACACAAAATCTTTAAGTAGGTTTTATCAGTAAAAAAATTTATTTAATGAAATATTTTTTTGTTCATGTGTCACTGACTTTAGGAATGAATTCTTTTTTATTAAAAGCAAGTAAGAATTGTCGTTTTGTAGATCATTATTTCTAAAATGGTTGTAATGAAGATTAACAAAATGATATGTCAAACATCGAGTTTGTTTATAATTACACAATTTATGCTGTTTCAAGGTTAAAAAGTATTAAGTAGATTTTTTTATAAATTAACATTGGGAAATGAAAAGTATTCAAAACTTTTAAGCTTCTAAATTAGAAGTTTAATTTCTTATTAAAGCTTAAAACGAGAGAGAATCACAACTTATTTGATCTTTGACCCTTTTAAGAGTTCCTTGATCTTTCATCGACTCTTTCTTCTGCACTATGCCGCAGTTTTAACAGAACAAGTAAACTTGGTTGATATGAGGTTAAGTTCTATAATAGACGTTAATATATATATAATAGGAGAGCTGAAAAGTTCGTAGGCTGACACATGTCATTTTAGTTAGCCCCTAACCTTCAAAAGACACGTGTATCAATTTGACAGCTATTGCAATATTAGTATGCGAGTTATAGCATTTTTAGTGAAGCCACTTTTGTTAGTTTGAAAAAATGGATAAAAAAGAATTTCGTGTGTTAATAAAGCATTGATTTTTGGCGAACAAAAAAAATATTGAAGCCAGAGCTTGGCTTGATAAACATTATTCGGACTTTTCACCAGGAAAATCAACAGTAGAGAAGTGGTTTACTAAATTTAAACGAGGCGAAATTAGAAACGATGACGATGCACGCAGTGGACGCCCCAAAAGAGGCTGTTACGGACGAAAACATTAAAAAGTCCACAAAATAATTTCTGATAACCGTAGAGTGAAGTCGATTGAGATAGCTGAGACCCTAAAAGATATCAAAGGAACGAGTTGGACATATCGTGATTAAATATTTGGATATGCGAAAGCTCTGTCCAAAGTGGGTGCCGCGAGAGTTCACAATCGACCCAAAACAACAACGAATGGATGATTCTAAGCAGTGTCTGGAGCTGTTCAATCGTAATAAACCCGAATTTTTTGCGTCGATATGTGACAATGGATGAAACATGGCTCCATCATTTCACACCGGAGTCAATCGACTGTCAGCCGAGTGGATTGCACGTGATGAACACTACAAATGCTATAACTCACATACTAATAGTGCAACAGCTGTCAAATTTATACACGTGTCTTTTGAAGGTTAGGGTTGACTAAAAATCATATGGATTTAATACTAGTAGCGCCATTTATCTGTCAGCCTACAACCTGTCAGCCTTATATATATATTATATATATATATATATGTGTGTGTGTGTGTGTGTGTGTGTGTGTGTGTGTGTGTGTGTGTGTGTGTGTGTGTGTGTGTGTGTGTGTGTGTGTGTGTGTGTGTGTGTGTGTGTGTGTGTGTGTGTGTGTGTGTGTGTGTGTGTGTGTGTGTGTGTGTGTGTGTGTGTGTGTGTGTGTGTGTGTACCAATGATAAATGAAGTATACTGTCTTACACTGTAGAAAAGACAGAATCTGCAACAATTTTGCGTATCTATGATGAAACAAGGTATATCATCCAGCACTATAAAAAAAAGGCTGAATCTGCAACAATGATATATTAAGATATACCGCCTAGTACAATGATGAAGACTGAATCTGCAACAATTATGCTTACCAATGGTGAATGAAAGTACATCATTCTGCAGTATAGAGTATGCTGAATTTTTAAGAATTTTGTGTATCAGTGATGAATTAATATATATGCGTCCTGCACTATAGAGAAGACAGAATCTGCAACAATTATATGACTACCAATGATAAATGAAGGTATACCAAAATTATTCAAAATTATATTCAAAGATAATTAATAATTATTCAAAAATTATATTTAATATAATTATTAATTATTCTAAATTATATTCAAGATAAAATTCATTAAAAATTAATATTTTTATGCACTGTATAGTAAAAAAATTTTTTAATGATTTTTAAATTTCAAAATTATCACTGATATTAAAAATTGTTACTACATAACTTTAAATTTTAGGAATTACTTTCTAAATGCATCTTCATGATAAAAAAAATATAAATGTGTGTTAAAATTTATTAAATCTTCAAATAATGATAAAATTAAAGTTACTGAGATAGAAAAAAGATATACTTGTGATGGTATAGCACGTTATTTATCAAAATTTTAAATAATTTACAATTCAATAATTTACAGATAATATATATTTAATACAAATACTATTATTTAAATAGTATTATTATTTAATACTATTATTTAAATCAAATATGTTTTAGGATTTTTAAATGCTCGAGTTAAAAAATTGGAACAAACAGATTAGTAATCAGGTCACAATGAAAAGTTATTAAAAATTAAAAAAAAATATCCAATCTTTTAGATAGAAACAACAAAAATATAAGCACATTAGGAAATAATATTTTTTATCATCGATATAAAGTCATTAGTTAAACAAAGTCTGAATCAAATATTTTTCCAGGGACTTCTAACAAAAAAAAGTAGAACGAATTCTTTCCAGAAAGAAAATATTTCGTAAAAAATCAAAAACAGCATCATTAATTCAAGTAATCCTACTGCAAAGGACTGAAACAAACAGAGCAAAAATGAAAAAATAATTTTTTTTGCCATCTAGATATAGAATTGAAAAAAGGGTTCACAAAAGATATCGGCCATTTTTTTTCATTCCCAACTAATAAGGAACCAAATAGATAAGCTCTACGGAATCCCAAAAATTAAGCTCGTTCACTTTTAATGACGTAGTTTAAGTAAAGGAATTAACCAGCATGTAAATGGGTTTTACTAAATCAACCCATTAAGAAATCAGACAACGAAATAATTTTCACAGAAACATCTACTGAATGCTTTTTTTTATTTTCTATGAAGATTTAACCTAAATTTTAGTGATATAAAAAAAAAAAAGAATAAACTTGGCATGAATCATAAAAAAACAATAGCAAATGAATTAGGGCAAACTGTAATTTAAAGCAATTGCTTAAACACAAAATTTTTAAGTAGGTTTTATGAGTAAAAAAAAATTGTTTATTGAAATATTTTTTATTCATGTGTCACTGACTTTGGAAATGAATTTTTTTTTTTTGTTAAGAGCAAGTTGGAATTGTTGATCTGCAGGTCATTATTTCTGAAATGGCTGTAATGAAGATTAACAAAGTGATTATATTTCAAACATCCAGTTGGTTTATAATTACGCAAATTATGCTATTCCCAAGGTTAAAAAGTATTAAGTAGATTTTTTTTTTTTTAATTAACATGGGGAAATGAAAAGTATTCAAGACTTTTAAGCTTCTAAATTAAGTGCTTTATTTTTAATTCAAGTTTAGAACAAGAGAAGCATAACTTCTTTGTTCGTTGACCTTTTAGGAGTTCCTTGATCTTCCATCGACTCTTTCTTTTACACTATTTCGCAATTATAGCAAGAACAAGTAAAAATCGCTCATAAGATTAAAGTTGTATAGAATTGTTATCATATATATCTCCTTTTTTACTTGCACTACAGCCTGTTACAGGACAAGGCCATCTCAACAAGCTTCCTCCAATAGATATGCCACAGCCTGCCAACGATTAATTTTTAATGTCTTGAGATCTGCCTGTAAGCAATTTATCCTTCTTGTGAGTGGTCTACCTCTTTTCCTGGTACTCTCTACATTTTCAAAAGTCATTTTATTAACATAGCTCATATTATCACATCTAAAAATATGCCGCCCGAATCTACAACAATGATTAACATATACTATCAAGCACGATAGAGAAGGTTAAATCAGCAACAATCAAGCGTATCAGTGATGATTGAAATTATACCATCCTGCTTATAGAAAGCCTGAATCTACAACAATTCTGTGTATAAATGATGAATGAAGTATACCATCTTACACTATAGAGAGCTGTGAATCTGCAATAGCTATGCTTATCAATAATGAATGAAGATATACCATCCAGTACTATAAAAAAAGGCTGAATCTGCAACAATGATGAACTGAGATATATCGTCTTGCACAATAGAGAAGGATGAATCTTCAACAATTATGTGAATCAATGTTGAATTAATATATACCGTCTGCACTATAGAGAACTCTGAATCTGAAGTAAGTCTTCATACCAAGGATAAATGAAGTATAACATCTTACACTATAGAGAAGACAAAATCTGCAATAATTACACGTATTAATGATGAATGAAAGTATGTCATAAAACATTATAAAAACGGCGGAATTTGAAACAATGATAAACAAAGATGTGCTGTCATGCACAATGGACAAAGCTGAATCTGCAGCAATTCTGCGTACCGATGATGAATGAAGCAAACCGCCTTTCAGAATATAGAAGACAGAAGCTGCAAGAATTATGCAGTTCTAAATATAAATGGAACTATACCAAAATTATTCAAGATAATTAATAATCATTCAAAATTAAATTAAAGATAAAATTAATTAAAAATTGATTTATTTATGCACTGTATAATAAAAAATTATTTTAATAATTTTTAATTTCCAAATTATAACTCGTATTCAAATTTTTTTATTTATATAAGTTTAAATTTTCTGAATTATTTTCTATATACATCTCCACGATTAAAAATTAAAAATGTGGGATAAAATATATTTAATCTGCAATAATGATAAAATTAAAGTTAGTCAGATATAAATATATGTCTATGATGGTATGCATGTTATTTATCATAATTTTAAAAATTTATAATTCGTACAGAAAATATACATTTGATACAAATACTATTATTTAAATAGTATTATTATTTAATGCTATTATTTACATCAAATATGTTTGATGATTTTTAAGTGCTCAAATAAAAAGTTGGAACAAGCAAATTAGTAATCAGGTCACAATAAAAAGTTAATAAAAATTTAAAAAAAGATCCATCTTCCAAATAGAAATAACAAAAATATAAGTATATTAGGAAATAATATTTTTTATCATCCATATAAAGTCATTAGTTAAACAAAATCTTGATCAAATATTTTTTTCTGTTCCATCTAAAAAAAAAAAGTTGAACGAATTCTTTCCAGAAAGAAAATATTTCGTCAAAAAAATCAAAATCAGCATCTTTAATTCAAGTAATCCTACTGCAAAGACTGAAACAAACAGAGCAAAAATTAAATAATAATTTTTTTTTTCATCATCTAGATATAGAATTGAAAAAGAGTTCCCAAAAATATATCAGCAAATATTTTTTTTTCCCAACTAATAAGGAACCAAACAGATAAGCTTTACGGAATCCCAGAAAATTAAAACTCGTTCACTTTTAATGACGTAGTTTAAGTAAAGGATTAACCAGCATGTAAATGGGTTTTACTAAATGAACCAATTAAGAAATCTGACAACAAAATAATTTTCACAGAATCATCTACTGAATGCTTTCTATTCTCTATGAAGATTTAACCTAAATTTTAGTGGAATAATAAAAAAAAGAATAAACTTGACATGAATCATAAAAAAAAATATAAATGAATTAGGGCAAACTGTAATTTAAAGCAATTGCTTAAACACAAAATCTTTAAGTAGGTTTTTTCTTAGTAAAAAAAAATGTATTTATTGAACTATTTTTATTTATGTGTCACTGACTTTAGAAATGGATTCTTTTTTATTTAAAGCAAATAGGGATTGTTGATTTGCAGATCATTATTTCTGAAAGTGTTCTAATTAAGATTACCAAAATGATTATAGGTCAAATAAGAGTTTGTTTATAATTACACAAATTATGCTATTTCCAAGGTTAAAAGTATTAAGTAGATTTTTTTTTATAGATTAACATTTGGAAATGAAAAGTAATCAAGACTTTCAAGCTTTTAAATTAGAAGTTTTATTTCTAATTTAAGTTTAGAAAGCAGACCGTTGACCCTCTTAAGAATTACTTGACCCTCCATCAGTTTCTTTCTTTTATACTATTCCGCAATCATGACAAGTAAAAATCGCTCATATGAGTTTAAAGTTGTTAAAAAAAGTTAATCTTAAAAAAAGGTTGTTAAAAGTTAATGTTAAAGTTGTTAAAAAAAGGTTGTTAAAAAATTAATGTTATACTTATTAAAAAAGGTTGTTAAAAAGTTAATGTTAAAGTTGTTAAAAAATTAATGTTAAAGTTGTTAAAAAAAAAGGTTGTTAAAAAGTTAATGTTAAAGTTGTAAAAAAAGTTAAAGTATTTACATTAAAATTGCAAAATTTTGTTGGGCTTAACACTAGCCTTATATAAAAGTTATTTTCTCTATGCATCGTTAACTGCCTTATCAGAAGGAGACAAACGATTGGCTGGCATTGCCACCTTCTGGCAAAAGGGCGCATATCATTGGAGGTAATGGAGTTCCTCTGACATCCCATGATTCGCTGTCAAAATAAAGATCACAAATGGCATTATGCCAAGTTAGAAGTTTGTTGCGATTGTCTATTTCGTAGAAACAGTGATAAATGTGTGTATAATATAATGCATAAATGGTATCCGTTAATCAACGAACGTTTTATTCTGGTTGACATCTTTGGCCTTCATAACTATTTTTATGATTACATGCCATCTTACACTGTTCTCGCGATTCATTCTTAATTGCCTTATTATTCACTAGGGAATCAAAAATTAATAGAATTAAATATTATTCGTACAAATAATGTATAATATACACTGAAGTGACAAAAGTCATGGGATAGCAATATGCAAATTTTCAGATGGCAGTAGCATCGCGTAGAACAGGTATAAATGCGCAGTGCTTTCGCAGAGCTTTCATTTCTGTTCAAGTTATTCATGTGAAGAGGTTTTGACGTGATGATGACCGCACGACGGGAATTAACAGACTTTGAACGCGGAATGTTAGTTGGAGCTAGACGCATGGGTCATGCATGCCCTTTCGGAAATCGTTAGGGAATTCAACATTCCCAGATCCACTGTGTCAAGAGTGTGCCGAGAGTATGAAATTTCAGGCATAACATGCCACCATGGACAGCGCAGTGGTCGACCGCCTGCACTTAACGACCGAGACCGGCGACGTCTGCAAAGAGTCGTAAATTCTAACAGACAGGCAACACTGCGTCAAATAACCGCAGAAATCAATGTGGGACGTACAAGGGACTTGTCTGTTAGAACTGTGCGGAGAAATTTGGCTTTCTTGGGCTATTCCAGCAGAAGACCGACTCGAGTGCCTTTACTGACAGAACGACATCGCTTGCAGCGACTCTCGTGGGCACGTGAGCATATCGGTTGGTCCCTAGATGAATGGAAAACCGTGGCCTGGTCCGATGAGTCACGATTTCAGTTGGTAAGAGCTGATGGTAGGGTTCGAGTGTGGCGCAGACCCCACGAAGCCATGGACCCAAACTGTCAGCAAAGCACTGTTCAAGCTGGTGGTGGCTCCGTAATGGTGTGGGCTGTTTTTTTTCATGACATGGATTTGGTCCTCTGGTGCGACTGGACCGAACATTGACTGGAAATGCTTATGTTCAGCTACTTGGAGATCACTTGCAGCCATTCATGGACTTCATGTACCCAAACAACGATGGGATTTTTATGGATGACAATGCGCCATGTCACCGGGCCACAACTGTTCGCGATTGGTTTGAAGAACATTCTGGACAATTCCAACGAATGATCCGGCCACCTAGATCGCCCGACATGAATCCCATCGAGCATTTATGGGACATCATCGAGAGGTCTGTTCGTGCCCAAAATCCTGCACCATCAACACTTTCACAATTATGGACGTCTATCGAGACAGCATGGCTCAATATTCCTGCAGAAGACTTCCAATGACTTGTTGAGTCCATGCCACGTCGAATTGCTGCCCTTCGCCGGGCGAAAGGAGGGCCGACACGATATTAAGAGGTATCCCATGACTTTTGTCACTTCAGTGTATTTCTATCCTAACAATATAGTATTTTTTTTTTTTCTTCTTTGCTGTGCATTTGTTTGTATTACGGCATTGACATAAATTTAAAAAGAGTTTGTCAAACTTCTGTCAAGCGCTTTACGTTTTAGTTTTTTTAATATATACATCAGTCTCTTGGTTATCAATAGCCTCCTCCCCTACATGTCAAATGCATAGCCTGATAGCCCCATACAGTCCCGACCAAGCTTTAGACGTTTCCATGTACTCGTTTCAGTTCTGACAAAATGCATGGTGTAGACATACTTGAAATAGAATTAGCGAGAATAGGTTTGAGCTTAGATAGCTGTTGTCAATTGCCAATTTCATTCAATTCCTTCTATTAGCTCAGACTCTCCCTATATATATATTGTTCAAATTTTCAATCGTTCATAAAATATTTTTCATTCATCCACGCCAGTCCAAATACATTTTTTTGAACTTGTAGTGGATGACACTGGATGTTAATACAGTTTTTTTCAAACATCAATTCAGTAATTAAATTAAATTAATTAATTTTTAGTTTTTTTTTTAGATTTAAATTGCATGTATCTGCCAATAGATGGCGCCAGATAAACTTAAAAAAATGAATGAAAATTATTGATAAAGAACTTTCTGAAATATATTTTAAAAAAAGTAGGAATTGACTTTAAATTTTTTTTATATTAGTTGTTTTAAGTTCAAGTCGAAAAGTACGGATACAAACTTAATAGATCGATAATGAGAGCTCAATCTTTTCATTAGAGTAAAAAAATATAATAAAACTCTATGGGTGTGGTAGTTCACAATGTGTATTGTTCTTTATCATTCGACCGATTTTCTAACGTCTTGAGTGAATTTTATGTGCTACTAAGTAGCAATATATAAGAGCAATTATTTTCAACTTAGAAAGAAAAATATTGCAGTTAGATTAACAGAGCAGTCTGGGCAATCAATCTTAAAAATAACAGTTCAATAAATGTGCAGAAATTATTAACTTAGTAAATCCCGATAATTCGATAAGCATAAGAAGAATAGAAAAACCGCTGTTATAGTTCAATAAATTCAACCAAATTTTCGGTTTGCTGAAAAAACGTTTCCGAGTTTCTTCAAAAGAAAAGGATAATATATTTTTATTTAAACAATGTAAATTAGAAAAGGCTGTTTTTGAATTCTCTCTCCAGTTTTCCTAGCATTAGTGGATTCTGCATGTACATATTTTATTTTGTGCAATGGTAATAATTAGAAACCCTGCTTCCTGTTTGCTGCTAATTTCTTTTTATTGTCAGCAATCTTATATATAATACTTAATGTGGCCTGTACTGACTGGCCAATCACTAATATGAGTAGGCGAGAAGTCCAGATGAGATGATTTACTGCCGAAACGCCTTCCAAAGTTTTTTTAACGGGCTTTTGTTGCCAAATAACTGCTGACATCAGGCCATCATTCAGTCATCATCATTTGTCGGCCATCTTTATTTTATACTTAATGGATGACCTGCTAAACCTCTATTATATAAATACATACATAATAGGTACTATGTATACGATACGCATGCGCGTTAGAGAAAAATCGACAGAGATATATGGGAAACCTCAATCGTATGTAAAAACTCTCGAACATTACATTTTTTCATTTCTTCCATTTCTTTAGTAAATAGCTTATATAAATAATAATATAAATCAAATATCGAATGTAATAACAAGTTTATATGTATTATTTTTTTAATGAAAGATGTGCGAAAATTCAGTTTTTTCAATTGAAAAAGTAGTTTGATCGAGATTATTTCAACGTGAATGGATCTTTTATTACAATGCAGCATACAAAAAAAAAACTGAAAATAATTAATATGAAATGATTCTATAAACTTTAATTTATACATACTAAGAAACTTACCAAATATAGCAAAACATTTGATAAAAAACTAAAACATTATACAATAAATGTTTCAGATATGTTGATTAGAAATAATTCCTAATACTTTTGAGACTCTTATTTCCTATGTAATACAATATCCATTGTTTATTCTTCAGCGTAACACTACAGTACAGACTGCAGGCCAATTACGACCCTTTTAAAAGCATTTCATTTACCAAAAACAACTTGCAATTTTCGAAAGGCGACTAATGCATACAAAACAGTTCTGCGAGGGATTAAATAACTTTAGGGAGCTCCATATTTTTAACGCATTTGATAAACGTCATTATACAAGTGCTTGCGCATTAAGGGGGATACGATACGCATGCGCATTAGAGGGAAAACGACATGTTTGATAAGGGAGGCCTTAACCGTATGTAAAACTCTCTAATATTAGCTTGTTTTATTGCTTCCATTTCTATTAGCAAATTGTTTATGTAAATAATAACGGGAATGTAGAATGTAATAACAGATGTAATTTTTTAAATGAAAGAAGTAAGGAAAATTCATTTTTTTTTTCAATTGAAAAAAAAGAGTTTGATCGAGATTTTTCAATTAGAACGGACTTTACTTTTTTTGTAATTTACAGAATGCAAAATAATTAATATGAAGAGTTTTTTATACATTCAAATTTATACATACCAAGAAATTTGCTAAATACAACACAACTAAAAACTAAAACATTGTTAAATAAACGTTACAGACAAGTTGATTAAAAATATTTCTAATACTTTCAAGACTCTTATTTTCCATGCAATATCCATCGTCCATTCTTCATTGCAACGCTACACACCTTGCTAATGAGTAAGACTGCAGGCCAATTACGACCCTTTTAAAAGCATTTCATTTACCAAAAACAACTTGCAATATTCGAAAAGCGACTAATACATACAAAACAGTTCTGCGAGGGATTAAATAACTTTAGGGAGCTCCAAATTTTTAACGCATTTGATGAACGTCGCGAGAGAGAATTTTTCCAAGCGAGGGAAGAAGAGAAAATCACTTTATTGTTCGCAAGAGAACGTTTCAATTTCTGGCATTTTTCGCGCCACTCAAATTATTCCGTCCCTTTCAACTTGCAAATAGATAAAAGAAGCATTCTTCTTGAAAACACAATTCACTTAAATACAGGAAATAGTGCGTTTCATCTTGTATGCGAAACATTAACCTTTTATGGTAACATCTGGATAGAATTTTAAATTAATCACCTTAATGTGATGACTTCGTTTTTCGCGAAATAGTTCGAATTGCGAGCGTTAGTTTAGAGCGAAAATAATTGGATGAGGAGAGGTTATTTTATGGAAATTTTTCTCTTTCTAACTACATGTGGAAATGATAAATATCAAAAAGTCATTATCTATTGGCATATTAGTTATTTCTTATTGGTACTACATCTATGCATATAAAAATGGATGGATGTTCCAACGTAATTTTAAAAATATAACATTTAAACATCCTATTCTTTTTTTCTTTGAATTTATTATTAACTTTGCATTGCAAAAAAAACTTCAAAAGAATTATTATTTCTTACAATCGCCCTTTTTATCAATCTTTTTTTACTAATTAAAATTACTCTTTTAAAAATCACCAAACAATTTAAAAAACAATCATTCTATTTTTCAATCATTCTTTTTCCATTCTTTTTCTTCTATTTTCACAATCCTTCTATTTTTTTTTTTCCTTTTTTTTTTTTTAATAATTAAAAATTAGCCTTTTTAAAAATCGTCAAATAATTAAAAAAACATTTGTTTATCATTCTTTTTTCCTCTATATTACAATCATTCTGTTTTTTGTTTTTTAATAAAATTATTCTTATAAAAATCGTCAAGCAATTAAAAAAATAATCATTCTTTTCCTCTATTTTACAGTCATTCTTTTTATCATTCTTTTTTTTTACTAACTGAAATTAGTTTTTAAAAATCTTCAAACAATTAAAAAAAATACAATCATTCTTATTCTTCTATTTTTACAATCATTCTTTTTATCATTCTTTTTTTTTTTACTAATTAAAAAGTTAGTCTTTTAAAAATCGTGAAACAATTTTAAAATATCGTTCTTTTCTTCTATTTTTACAATCATTCTTTTAATCATTTTTTTTTACTAACTAAAATTAGTCTTTTAAAAAACGTCAATTAAAAAAAGCAATCATTCTTTTTCTTCTATTTTTACAATCATTTTTTTTTCTACTAACAAAAGTTAGTTTTTTTAAAAATCGTCAAACAATTTTAAAAAAATAACCATTCTTTTAACATATTTTTCTCCTATTTTTTACAATCATTCTTTTTATCATTCGTTTTTTTTACTGAAAAACTAAAGTAGTCTTTTAAAAATCTTCAAACAATTAAAATTCTTCTATTCTAATTTTTTCTTCTATTTTTACAATAATTTCTTTTTATCGTTCCTTTTCTTACTAACTAAAATTAGTCTTTTTTTGAAAATCTTCAAACAATTAGAAAATGCAATCATTCTTATTTTTCTATTTTTACAATCATTCTTTTTGTCATTCTTTTTTTTTCACTAATTAAAGTCAGTCTTTTAAAAATCGTGAAACAATTTAAAAATATCGTTCCTTTTCTTCTATTTTTACAATCATTCTTTTAATAATTTTTTTTTACTAACTAAAATTATTATTTTAAAAATCGCCAAACAATTAGGAAACAATTATTCTTTTTCTTTTATTTTTATGATCATTCTTTTATATTCATTCATTTTTTTCAAACTAACTAAAATTAGTCTTTTAAAAATAGTCTTTTAAAAAATCGTCAAACAATTAAAAAAACCAATCATTCCCCCACAATCATTTTTTTCTTTTATTTTTTACAATCATTCTTTTTTTTAACGTTTTTTTTTTTTTTTTTATCATTTTTTTTCTACTAACAAAAGTTAGTCTTTTAAAAATCTTCTATTTTTACAAACTTTTTTTATCGTTCCTTTTCTTAAAAAAATTAATTCTTTTTTTAACAATTTTTTCTTATTTTTCTATTTTTACAATCATTCTTTTTTTTTTTTTCACTAATTAAAGTCAGTCTTTAAAAATTTGAAACAATTTTTTTTTTACTATTTTTTACAAATTCTTTTAATAATTTTTTTTTTAGTCTAAAATTATTATTTTAAAAATCGTCAAACAATTAAAAAAACAATTATTCTTTTTCTTTTATTTTTTACATTCTTTTATCATTCATTTTTTTACTTTTTTTTTATCGTCAATCATTTTTTTTTTTTTTTTACTAACCAAAATTAGTCTTTTAAAAATCGTCAAACAATTAAAAAAACAATCATTCTTTTTTCTTCTATTTTTACAATAATTCTTTTTTTTTTTTTTTTTTTTCTTTTTTTTACAATAATTCTTTTTTTATAATTCTTTTTTTTTTCTTTTTTTTTTCTTTACTAAAATTAGTCTTTTGAAAATCATCGGACAATTAAAAAAACCAATCATTCTTTTTTTCTATTTTTACAATCATTCTTTTTTTTTACTAATTAAAATTAATCTTTTAAAAACCGCAAAACTAAAAAAAAATTTTTTTTATGATTCTTTTTCTTCTATTTTACAATCATTCTTTTTTTTTTTTACTAAAATTAGTCTTTTAAAAATCGTCAGACAATTAAAAAAAAAAATTCCATTCATAAAAAAAAGGAAATTATAATTATAATACGCAAATTCCCACAAAAAGCAAATGTATTAGTTTAATGATTATGTAAGATAAAGAGAAAAACACAAAACGAATAATATCTTAAACCTTTCAGAAAAAAGGACACAAAAGGTAGAAAATTTTTCTTTTAAGAGAATACTAACACAAATAATCAATAAATTTATGCACGGACATCTCTAATAACACCGGTTCAAGAACAATGTTATTTTGACATTTCATTATTAAGTTTTTTGACACAATAAGTAGCAAAACTGCCATTTAACACACTATTCAAGAATTGAAGTTTCAGAAATTGACGTTTGCGTGTTGTAAATGTAACATCTACGCTGCACTTTTACTTGTCCATATAAATAAGGTTAAAATTGATCTAAAACCAATTTTTATCAAAGTTACATTTGCTATGACACATAGATCGAATAGAAAGTTGCTCGGTTAAATTATTTACCATCAAAATAGAATATTGGAGTTCTACTTTTTTGTGCCTCTTTGTCACATATTTCATCCAATTACAGTGAGATCAATACTATTAATTATTGGTTAGCTTAAATTCTCGGTTAATCACAAGAAAAAGCTATAAAAAACTCCATTATTATGATAAAAAATTACAAATTTTTATTGAGTTATGCTGGTATACTTTTTTCTAAAAACTCGTACAGATTTTGTCTAAAATTTTATGAGGATTATAGTTTTTCAAAACGATTTCAACGAACAATTTGTGAAAAATTATCTGATTTGTTAAGTACCAATAGCATTATTTTTCTTATTAAACATTTCTCGAATTTTTTTTTTTAATAATTTTACTTATCTACATCTGTAACTACTGTTGTTCTGTTTAGATTTATTTTTATGATAAAAAATTAATTAAAGAATAATTAAGACCTTAGAATTATTTCTTTTACTGTCTAATTCTTTTCCTAAAAGCTTCCATTAATTCGAAATAGAAAACACAAAAGAAAAGGTCAATTTAGAGTGCACATAAAAATTATCGTTTGCAAATTGAAAGAAAATATTATTCTTAATTTTCTTCTTTTTTTTTTTTTTTCCTTTTAAGTAAAAGTTATTTAAAATATAGTAAACAAATGTTAAGCAGAATGTTCGAAATAAAAAAAAAATTACACCCACATAAAGTTCAATTATCACTCCCACATGACGCCAATTGTTAAAAATAAAAATTAAGTTTTTATTTAAATAAAATTATTTAAAAAAAACTATTTTCATTATTTTAATTATACACTACTAGATAATCAAAATACACTTTCCATACGTAACTAAATTGACACTGCAAATTGACATCTTAAATTCACTAAATTGGTATTTTTGCACGTAACTAAATTGGCTCGTTTTCATTCGTCTTAGAAGAACAACACTGAAATACATTCATAAAAAATACTACAAATATCTATAACAAATGCAGTTTTCATACGATTAAATTTTTTTTTTTTTTTGATAAAAATCGGTTTAAAATAATTTTTAATTGATTTAATTTTAGTTTATTTAAAATAAGCTTTATATGAATTTTAAGAAAACAAATCTGCAAGATAAGAATGAATATAAAATGGTTTTTGAATCTTACATTGTCATTCAAAAATCATATTTTCTTTGTAAATTAAGGATATCGTAAATAACAACATCAATTTAAAGTTTATTATTTTTAAGTTTTATCAAATTTTTATAAAGAATTTATTTCATAGATGAATTAACAGGCTATGGGTGGAGACAAAAAAAAAATGAAAAGACATAATTTAGTTACAGGACACCTTTAATGTCTTTCATTTTTTTTGTCTCCACCCATAGCCTGTTAATTCATCTATGAAATAAATTCTTTATAAAAAAATTTGATAAAACTTAAAAAATAATAAACTTTTAAATTTGATGAAAAAAAATTTGGGGAGAGGATTTACTTATGTAATTTATCATATTGTGCTGATCTTGCATTGTTTAATCATGATGAAAACATTTTCAATTACAAAAATTCTATCCTCACACGAAGAGACATCTACCAATCAAGACAATTAAAGTTCATTAGATTTAGTTCTTTCTTTTTCTTCAATTCCTTCTATTAGCTCACACTCTCCTATATATATCTTGTTCAAATTTTCAACCGTTCATAAAATACTTTTTATTCATCCACTCAAGTTCAAATACATTTTTTACTTGTAGTGGGTGACATGATGTTAATACAGTTTTTCAAATATTAATTAATTCATTAAATTTAATTAATTAAGTTTTTTTTTTTTTAGATTTAAGTTGCATGTATCTACCAATAGATGGCGCCAGATAAACTTAAAAAAATGACTGAAAATTATTTATACTTTCTGGTTAAAAAAAAAAAGGGAATTGACTTTAAAATTTTTTTTTTTTTTTCTATATTACTTTTTCCTTTTATCCTCTTTACCATTAAGCGATCATCAGGACTAAGAATATTCTCATTTCTTATCCATAAATAAGATACCATTCCATTAACATACAGTTTATTTATCATATAATTTAGTGAAAGCTAGTTGTAGCATCTTGTTCTGAACACTCACAAAGATCTTCTTCTGACTGAATCGCTAAGCAACCACCCAGTTGACGGATAACTCGTTGAGCAGTTCAGTATAAATTGAACTAGAAAAGTCTGGAGACGATTCATGGTATTAAATTTCGTGCGTTACGTTTTTACATCTCTCTCTCTCTCTATCTTATCTATCTCTCTCTCACTATATATATATATATATATATATATATATATATATATAAAGATGTTTATATGTGTGACATTGAAATGTAATATAAAAATTATAGCACTTAGTGTTGTAATTCTTTTATCTCTGAAGCGACTATTCTTTAACCTTGCATCTAGTTTAAAAATTTGAATATATTCTATTTAATTCTTTTAATTAAACAAAGTCTATTTTCTGATTCGCTCATCAGTCTCTGCTACCTAATGGCGCGTAGCGCCTTTCTGTGAGTTTGATTTACATATTTTCTTTAGTGTAAAGTTAATTGTTACAAAATTAATTAAATTAAAGTTAATTTCAAAATTAAAAATATTTGTTTCAAATATTGAATTTTTGAAATTTAGGAGTTTTGACCTTGTTCAGCATAATTTTTGCTTCTTTTAAATATTCTATTATAAGCCTATTTACATTTTGTTTTCAATTTTTCTCATTTATTAATAGATAGTAATAATAATTTTTTTTACAATTAGACAAACCTCAATCGTTATCAGTATTTTGAATTTACTATTCAGATTTTTTCTTGATTCCTTTGCATGTTTGCACGTTTCTTTTGCCCAAATAAAATTAATCAAAAATGTTGAAATCCTGACAAGAAAAATTCTCATTCATTATTTTCTTTATCAGTGTGTTTGTTAAAAATTGAAATTATTACGAAATACGAAAAATAAAGTGAGTAATAAACTTAAGAGGATGGATATATCGATGAATACTTTAATTCCATGGAGGAAAACTAAAAAACTTGATTTTCTGTTGCAGGGCAACACCCGATCAGCTAATCGTCGTGTCACAAACCAACTAATTTGAAAAGAGGAAATAGTTGAAAAGTCTTATTTTGAGGGACAGTAAGGCTGGAGGGTCTTAAAAATAACTAGTTATTTAAAATATTCCCCTTTCCACAATAAATAAATCTTACATAATATGGACTCTTTCTTTTAAATAGTGGGATTTTAATTACATTTATATCGAAGAATGCGAGTTTCATTTAGCCTTTTTTTGCCTAATTCTATAAATTTTTCCTGCTTTATTGCCCTAACAACGAATCTCATGAAACAGTGGTCATGGCCAAATGTATTATACACCATATTCATTCTCCCATCTAAAAAAATATAATAGGGGGCTGAAAAGTCCGTAGGCCGACACATAGATGGCGTTACTAGTATTAAACCCATATGATTTCTAGTCAGCCCTAACCTTCAAAAGACACGTGTATAAATTTGACAGCTGTTGCACTATTAGTATGTGAGTTATAGCATTTTTAGTGTTCATCACGTGCAATCCACTCAGCTGACTGTCTATTGGACTCCGGTGCGAAATGATGGAGCCATGTGTCATCCATTGTCACATATCGACGCAAAAATTCGGGTTTATTACGATTGAACAGCTCAAACACTGCTTAGAATCATACATTCGTTGCTGGTTTTGGTCGATTGTGAGCTCGCGCGGCACCCACTTTGAACAGAGCTTTCGCATATCCAGATATTCATTCATGTCCAACACGTTCCTTTGATATCTTTAGGGTCTCGGCTATCTCATTCGATTTCACTTTTACGGTTATCAGAAATTATTTTGTGAACTTTTTGATGTTTTCGTCGGTGACAGCCTCTTTGGGGCGTCGACTGCGTGCATCGTCCTCGGTGCTCATTTCGCCTCTTTAAATTTAGCAAACCACTTCTCTACGGTTGATTTTCCTGGTGCAAAAGTCCGAATAATGTGTATCAAGCCAAGCCTTGGCTTCAATAGTATTTTTTCTCAAAAAGCAATGCTTTATTAACACACGAGAAATTCCTTTTTATCCATTTTTCAAATTAACAAAAGTTGCTTCCCTAAAATGCCATAACTCACATACTAATAGTGCAACAGCTGTCAAATTTATACACGTGTCTTTTGAAGGTTAGGGCTAACTGCAAATCATATGGATTTAATACTAGTAGCGCCATCTATGTGTCAACCTATGAACTTTTCAGCCCAACTGTTAGGGAAAATAAATCCCCGCCCTCACGAGTACGCTTCAATAAACCGCCACGTTTTTTTTTTTTTTTTTTTTTTTTTTTCCTTTTCCTGTTTTCGGTTCAAAGATCTTCATGTGCCAAATGAAAATTACGAAATTCTTCTATGAAGTTTGAAGGTCGTTCAGTTGCAAATATATATATATATGACAAGGGAAAAAAAATTGAAGAAGCTTGTTTCCAACAATTCAGAATGATTCTTAACAATTGAAAATTCATCACATTTATAATGAGAAATAATGAATGTTCGGATTTCGATCATTTTTTTCTTTACCAGGATAAGCGATATTTAAAAAAAAAGAAGATTTTCTCAAAATAAGATTGAAATAAAGCGATATAGTATAGTATATTGTTACAAACTTTTAAAATAAGAAATAAGTAACAAACAATATTACATTAATAAAATCCAATTCATCCCAATATATTTCAATATTGTAATTTTCGAAAAACAATAAATGATATTTTCAATTTCTCCACATCTCACCTCTATACCTAGGTCTGTGTAGCCCCCTACCAGTTAGAAAGCTAAAGGTGGAGAATCTGTGGGCGTCATGTATTATATACACCATGAACAGTCCATCGACGGGTGTTGAGAGAAAGGCAGTATCTTTCAAAAATATGTTCAGTCGTAAATACTGACATTTGAATGTCGTATTGTGGAAAATGAGGGAAAACTCCCACCAGACAACCTGCCTATCGATGCAAGACCCTTCATACATATTGTCACAATCGAATCTCCTCGCTAAAAGCAGGGACTACAACAATGCCTCCAGAGGACCGCAGTCCTCCTGCATGCTAGCAGGCCACGTTGCCACTGGGCCATTAATCGAGCAATAAATCAAGGCGCAAAAGTTTTATGAATATAATTATTTATAGAATGATAATGATGTATATTTATGAATATTTATTTTTTAACTTACTTAAAATGCAATTTTCTGGAACATTCTTAAATATTTGTCTCTTTTGAGAGCCACTATCTGTATAGTAGGTTGAAAAATCGAAAAGCTTCCATTTGTAGTTGGCAGTTCGGTTGTTTCAAGGCATTCTATGTCAATCTTCACCAAATCCACTCGTTTTCTGAAGTAATAGTTGCAACGCATGTCACTAACGGAAATTAAATACGCAGCACAGAATATCAAAAGAAACGAAGAAAAAAATATCCTTTATATTCAATAAGATACAAATAAATTAATTACAGTAGGATATGATTTATACATAACTTTGGAAAATCGAAACTGAATATTTGGGGTGTATAAAACAAAATACTTATGAGTAAATACTTATTTAAAATACTTAAACAATAAGTATTTTTACTTAACCAGAAATTTAAAATGTACTTAATTATTGTTATATATACTTAATTATTATTTGTATAAACAATTTTAAAATATACTTATCTTCACACTTATGAAAAATAAGAAAAAAAAAAGAAAGAAAACCTTTCTTCCCAAAGTCAAAAGACACTTCTAATAAATGGTATGCAATCCATTTATGCTAATATACTGTCTCGATAATATTTTTATGTGGTGCTAGACATATAAATATATCGTTTAACTTACTGTTGCCAATATATTACGAAGAACAATTCTTATGGTTATGATATTCATAGCATAATTCATATTCATCTCGACACTTCCATAAAATATAAGCCATCTTATACCCAATCTGTGTCAAAGCGTTAGATAACACAGATTCAGTTGACTAATCTTTCTTACAAAAATAAACCAACAAATAATAAATAATCGTCCAAAAACAGACGAAAATCTTTTTTAACAGAAATGAAAACGAACAACGAATCTTTCTTTTTTTAAACAAAAACAATGGCTGTTTATTTTCACGGAATAAGAACCAACCGATATCTGGCTGTTCGTATCGATCTAAAACTGAATAGAAGGTTTTTACATTGTTCTTAATAAGGAAAATATGTTCTTTTCTTTTTCTTTTTTTTTTTTTTTTTTGTTCCGATTAGGGAAAAAGTATTGCAATGGACAAAATGACCAAAACATGAGATTTTTTATTTTCGTTAAATTTTTTGTTCCAGATTATGGCTGACAATGCTCGTCCCCATTAAAAAGAATGCAGGAAAAAAAAATGCATTTAAAGGATTTAGAATTTTATTTTTGAACTAGTTTTAAGTTTTATCATAAAGAATGGTAATAAAAGGTTAAAATACGATGGCCATTAAATATACAATAGTTGAGAATTAATAATAACTAATTAATAAGTAGTATAAAAAAATTTTAATATTAAATTTTTAAATATCTTTCTCGAAAAGATTTATTAATCTTTAAACAAAAAGAATAAAAAATAAAACTGGCTGAATGTGCTGTAAATCTAACTTTTCAAAAAATCACTATGACGGAATTTAATATTAAAAAAATAACTTTTAACACTCTTTGAAGTAAACCAAGCTATTTAATAGAATGAGCTTTCTTGACGTCTGAAAGTTACCGTATAATTTTGTTGATGCCAATTAAATAATCACTGTAAAAACGCTATGTGGGCGTTATTTCTTAAATACATTCATCTATACTATTAAGAAAACCCGAAGCACAAAGCATAAACCCTGTCATAGCTTTTAATAAGAGTAAGTCAGACTATTTCAAAAATTTACAAGTAGTTTCTGAAAAGTCCAAATTCAGCGAAAAACGAATCTATAATAGTGACAAAAATGGGATAAGAATCGTCAAAAAGCCTGCAAAAATATTATAACCAAAACGAAACAATTAAGTGCTTTGAAAATAACGTCACAATGATTTGTGCTTTCAATAAAGCAAAATCTTTTTTTTTAAAACGCTATTCTTTTGTGTTAAATATTAGGACATTACTGTCTTATCTGAGATTTTATTTTAACATTCTTTTTTTCTTAACTTTTAATTTAAATAATAATCGTTATTTTACCGAAAATTAAAATAATTTTTTCATTATTCTGACAAAACTATGAGTTTTAAATTTCAAAAAAAAAAGATCAATTTTGTATTAGTATTAACATTTTGTTTATAAATAAAAATTTTGAACAAAAGAATGTTTTTATCCTATATTCACAAAATCTCAGGCCAAAACCACTTGAAGGGTATTGTGTGTATGCATTGCGCATGAATGTATTACTCTGTGAAATTTTTAATTTTAATCCAGTTGCCAGAGTTGTATGATAATAAATATAACAAATATTAATAATCTATAATAAAAATATTGCATATATTTGAACATTTTTAATTTATGCTACATTTACAAGACAGAATTTCTCTCACTTATTGTATTCAATGAATATTGAAAATTGGCTCACCTAAAATCATTGTTAAATTTAGTATTGCAAAACTACCTTAAGCGCATGGAATTACTCTATTCTCCACTATTAAATATGATTAAACTAAAGATAATAAAACACATTTAATTTTGATAAATTTTATTAAGAAAAAAAATATGTTGATAATTAAAGATGCTAAATACTCGCCATAAATAAAGTAAATTGGGTAAAAGAAAGGGATGATTCTTCTTATCCAAGAATAAACAATAATACTATTTTTTTCATTTAATTTGTTAGCATTACTTTTTAAGAATATAATAGTGTTAGTGTGTTCAAATTAATTCCAAATTAATAATGTAAATAGTATACCTAAGTAGTTACTTTAACAATAATTTAACTAATGACATACGTAAGTAAGTTTTTTACAGGCGGGCGCCATCTGGTGGCTGGAAAATATGATGCTAAAATTAAGTTAGGCTTTTATTTAATTAAAAATATTTATTACATTTGCTCGTAATTTTTTGTAATGAAATAATATTAGGAAAAAAAAAAAAAGGAAATTTTAAGTGTTATAGTTTTAAATTATGCTGGAACATACACTCAAGAGCCAAAACATTATGACCACCCCTACATTTCGCAATGAACTCGCCTGGATGACGTGTAAGGCACGTGATCAGGTGGAAATGGTATTTAACTGCTGCTGGAGAGTCTGAAGAATCATTTTTTTTTCACTGCGGATCTAAGCGACTTTGATAGGAGCAGATTGTAATGGCTCGAAGGCTCGGAACAAGTATTTCGAAACTGCACGACTCGTGGGTTGTTCGCAATCTACAGTTGTTAGTACTTATGCAAAGTGAATGAATGACAGGGAAACCAGCAGTAGACGACATGGTGTTGGACGTCCACACGCTATCAGAGAAAAGGTCGTCGGAGACTGGCTCGCATTGTGAAGCGAAACCCGAGTAAGACAGTGGCTCAGCTGACACCCCAATACAATGCAGGGCCATGTAGAATAGTATCGGAGCACACTGTTCAGCGGACACTGTTGGATATGGGGCGTACCACTCGTGTGCCTTTGCTGACCAAGCGTCATCGCCAACTGCGCCTGCGCTGGGCCCAGGAACATCGTGACTGGTCCATGGATCAGTGGGGAAGAGTTGCCTGGTCAGATGAATCACGGTTTGTCATTCATCACGCCGATGGCCGTGTCAGGATACGCCGTCTTCCAGGCGAACAGTTGCTCCCTTAATGTACAGTATGTCATACACAGGCCAGTGGTGGCGGTATTATGCTTTGGGGGAAGTTTTCATGGGCGTCTCTGGGACCCGTGGTTGTGGTAGAGCAGACCATGAATGCTACAGAGGTATCTGAACATCATTGCGGACCAGTTGCACCCTTACATGGCCTCTGTTTTCCAGCTGGAAATGGAATGTTCCAACTGGACAACGCCCCTGTCACAAGGCTAAATTTGTGTTGGAGTGGTTCCAGGAACATGATGCTGAATTCCAGTTAATGTCCTGGCCGCTAACTCACGGGATCCCAATCCGATAGAACACATTTGGGATGTCCTGGGACGGCAGCTCAGTGTTCAAAGACCACCAATTCGCAATATCTCGGATTTGCGTGACCGTTACTTAAACATCTGGTACAATCTGTCTCCTGCCATGTATCAAGGTCTTGTGGCATCCATGCGAAGGCGGGTTGAAGTTGAGTTGCGCGCCAAAGGTGGGCCAACTTGTTATTGGCAGGTGGTCATAATGTTTTGGCTCTTGAGTGTATATACATCCATTTATTTACATATATTATATATACTTCATTATATTTATATATATATATATATATATATATATATATATATATATATATATATAGCATTATTCAAAGTTTACGGGATTAACTTTGAGGGGAGATATAGCTCACTAAAACACATATTTTTGCATAGGAATGTAGGGTCGGAACTGATGCATTGAGTAACGTTTACATATTCAACCAAATTTCAAGCAAGAGCAAGCATTCCCAATGCGCCGAATTGATATCCGTCACGTGACGAATTTCAAATCCTCTAGCTGGCAACCCGAAGTGCACTCTATTTTATTCTTACTATGCGTTTGCAACTGTATTTTCATTTACAAGACACCAGTTGACTCACTTCAGAAGCTTTTTACTCGACTATCCATAGCGACTGCTCGAAATCTCTGGATGTTCGCCAATCTCTCTTGATGTTGTAAATAAATGAAATGAAGCTGCAATAAAATGATGTAAATAAACATTGCTTTTCTTTTCTTGTCCTTTTTTTTTTTCATTCCTCAATGAATCACTTCCGACACTACATTCCTATATAAATAATGTATGTTTTAGTAAGCTGTATTACCCGCAAAAGTTTGTCCAATGTCCACTATTTCTACTACCACACCACACATCACTGTGCCTAGAGCAGGGGTGAGAGAAATATGACTGGGCTCCGTGACGCTCTTCGGTCATATGAGAACGGGACCTACGGCTTAAAGTGGATTCCGAACCACTATAAACACCCATGGTATCACCGGGTTGTGACCCCGAAAACTGTAGTACCGAGCGCCAGCCACTCGGTCATCAGGCCCATCCCATGTCCACTACTACTACTACTTCACCACGCCACATCACTGTGCCTAGAGCTGAGTTTCCTTTATACAGTTTGGGAATTATGTGGGTGAGAGAAGTCTGATTGGAGCTCTGTAACGCTCTACGGTCATATGAGACCGGGACCTCCGGTTTTAAAAGTGGATTCGAATCCCTACAAGCATCCATGGCAGCGCCGGGACTCGAACCCGAAACCTGTGGTACAGCGCCAGCCAATCGACCATCAAGCCCAGTGCCATGTTAACTGAATCCCTTACATGTATATCGAAATGTACAGCCTGAATAAAAACTTTAAGGCCAGTAAAAATTTTTGAGAAAATGTAAAATGAAATAAAAGGAATTCAAATAATATTAATTATTAAAGTTCATTGATAAGAAATAAAGGCTATAAACATAATTTGTAAATACATGATTATGAGAAACATGTAGTTATTTATAAAGTTAGTATTTCTGCCTAATTAAAAACTTTTAAGGCCACCAGACATTTTTAAAAATAAATATAATATAATCGTGTAATTACCATTGCAACTACTAGCTTGTGACAACGCTGCAATTTTCATATTTGTCATACGTTTCTCCGAAGTATTGGTGATCTTTGTGAAGATGGCGAAGGGTAAGAAGTTAACTGATCGTGGAAGAGGACAGATCGAAGCTTTGTCTTCAACAGGAATGAGTAGTCGTGCTATTGCGATAAAGATAGGAAGATCAAAGACTGTAGTCAACAATTTTTTTAAAATTGAAAGACAATTATGGTAAAAAGAATACTGGGGGAAGACCTAAGCTTTTTGTCCTCGCGTGCTGAAAGAAGAGTTTGCCAACTTGGAAACTGATTCTGACGACAGGTTTAAAAGTTTGTCAAAAAACGATTTATAACACAATTAGAAGGTCTGGAAGGTACACTTATACAGCAAAATTGACTAAGCCTCAGTTACTGCAGAGACACAAAATAGAACGTTTGAACTTTGGCCAGAAAGTCATGACCTGGGACAACCAATGGATAGAAATTATTTTTCTGACGAAAAAAAAAATGGAATTTGGATGGACCAGATGGCTGGAATTTCTACTGGCATGATATAAGAAATGAAAAAAATATTCGCCAATTAGGTGGAGGGTCTGTCATGACTTGGGGCTGTTTTTCTTACAATGGTGTGGGCTCAATTGCATTCGTTTCAGGTAGAATGAGTTCACAAGGATACCAAAATATCTAACAAATCATCTTTTGCCAAATGCTGAATGTCTTGCTGGAGAAAATTGGAAATATCAGCAAGACAATGCACCAATCCATTCGAGTAACAGCACAAAAAATTGGTTCCAAGTCAACAATGTTGAAACTGGGAAATGGCCAGCTATATTACCTGACCTCAACCCAATCGAGAACCTTTGGGCTGACTTAGCAAGAAAGAGTTTATGCAAGTGGGAGACATTTTACATCAACAACAGAGCTGAAATCTACTATCGAAGATGAATGGTATAAAACCGACCCCACCCTTTGTCAAAAACTCGTTTCATCCATGAAAACAAGAATATTTGAAGTAATTCGAAGTAATGGCTCCTACAACCTTCTAAGAAATTGTAATTTTTTTCTTATATGTTATTTTCTATGTTGGCCTTAAAGTTTTTACTCAGACTTAAATATTCATCTGTGTGTTCTGTAATATTTTCTAATAATAAAATTAATTTTTGTACTTTTTTACTTTTATTTAAGCTCAATAATTATCAATCAAATGGTATTTTAATTCCTCAGCTTAAATGTTTCCATTTTCTCAAAAATGTCTACTGGCCTTAAAGTTTTTACTCAGACTGTATATAGTTGAGTTTCTGAAATAATAAAGGAACAAAATTGAAAACCTGTCAAGCAAAACCGAACAGAAATAACTGTTTAAAATGTTTATGGTAAATCTGTAGAGAACAAGAATGTCTTCCGATTGAAGAATAAAAGAGGAGAGTGCGAATCCAGGTACCACATTTGGGAAGTAATCGTTAAAATGTATGATGTCCAAATACAGCTGCACAGAGAGTAATAGGCACCTCGTAGTTAATAATTACTGTTTAATATATTACATATTTATGTTCGATTAACCGGCAAATGACCTCAGATTAAATAACATATGCAAACAAACGTTCCTTTTTAAGAAAGAATGATGAAATCACTTTTGATTCTATTTAATACTTTTCCGATTTTTAAAAGAAAAACAGGCTTGTTTAAAAGTAAACAAACGTTATCCTTTAAAATACTTGACTTGACATTTTTTCAAAAACAAAATTAAACTGTCAGATTCGTTGAAACAAAATTCACAACTTAGCTGTCAGGTTCTATAAATTTTTGACACATTTTTATGAAGTAAGGAATTCAAAATAACGAAAGAAAAACAACATTTTTTACAGCTTTAAAAAAAAAAAAAAAACGAAATCGGTCGATTTTAAAAACGATCAATATTGGCTTAAATGAAAAATGATCTTGATGTAGGAGAAAAATACTTTAAAAAATAAAGCGAAAAATAACGATTTAGTCGTCCTATAATAAAGTTGTCTTAAAAAATAATCTAGACTTTAAAATGAAAAAAGGCATTATTTTAACAAAATTTAAAATAACCTTAATGAACTGTATGAAAAGAAAAAAAAATAATCGTAATAATAATAAATAATAATAACAATAATAATAATATGCAGGTTACCCATAAAATTTAAAATTTAATCTAAGAACAAGTAATATAAAAAAAAAATTTTAAAGTCAATTCCTACTTTACTAATTTTACTTTTTAAAATTTTGATTAACTTACTTATTGTTTACATACAACTTTGTATGGAGCAATATTTGTTAAAAACAATATATCTTCTAATATAAAACAAATCTGAAAGAGATTTAAAATATCTTTTAAATTTTTAATACATTTTAAATGATTATGACATAATTTAAAACAGTACAATAAAAGGAAATGAATCTTGTTAATAGTTATTTGGTTAGTTTTTTTTATTTAACTTTAAGATTTCAGTTAGTTGAGGTAATACATATACTTTTTAACTGAAATTCAATAAATATTTTAAGGCAGCTTAGATTTTGAATATTATCATATAATAGCTTACCACTAAAATGTATATAAAAATCTTGATTCTTGAAAACAGAAAAGCAATTTTTAATTTAATTCTATTTTAGTTTAAAAAACAAATTGCATTTTAAAAACAATTACTGCATTAATAAATTTCAACTAGATAAATAATTTAACCTTATATATTATATTTGCAACAATATTTTAATATAATTTTTACATTAAATATAAGTTTCGAGGTGAAAACATATAAAAGGAGCCAGTTACAATACTTTAAATAATTAAAACAAACATATGGCATTGCTAAATATGTATTACATACATCTGATGCTAAACTCCTGCAACATCTTAACAAGTACAAATTACAGGTATAGGTTATTAATGTTATATAGCATTTTGAATTGCAAAAATAAGAATATTAAAGAATTAAAATGTCAACAAAAACAGATTGTTAAATTGAAGATATAGTATTTTTCATAAGCATAAATATGGCAGAGAATATTTTCAAAATTAAAAATAAGTAATTATTAGAATTTTAATAATTGAAAGTAAACATGTAAATACACATAATCATGTTAACATTATTTAAACTTTACATACATCTATTATTAACATTACATTACATTCGTGTGGTTTCTGTTATGCAGAAACTCTATTGCCATACAAATACCTTACAATGTCGTCATTTCAAAGTTTTTATTTCGGAAAAATCAGATGTTGATATAATACTTTTTAGCATAAGCTGAATTTTTTTTTTTTTTTTTCATTTCTTTGATTCAGAAAAACTATTTATAACTTTTGTGATTGTTTTATTTTTATTTTTATTTTTGAAAGCGAGAAATTTTTATACTTTGTTCAAAATTTATCCCACCCTCTGTCCCATTTGTTTTATATTCTGGAATTTTTCCATTCGTAAGAAAATCTCTAGAATCCACACTGTTTCTTTTCTTTTCTTTTTTTTTTCCATTTTGCTTTGCGGTATATCTTCATGTGTATTAAAAGCAGCAGTTTCGTAATTCGCCTTCTCTTTTATGTTCTAGCATTACATTAATGCTTTGATCAATGGCGTCGAAGATTCCAGTCTCTCTGCTCATGTCATGATTTATATTAATTTTTTTCATTGCAGCAAGGATGCAATCAATGTCTTCTTGTAGCTGACCACATTTCCAACTCCACGTTAACTAAAATATCTTACATATTTTCTATTTGTTTCGCGCTTCGAAAAAAACCCTTATTTTAACTGTTTATCTTAGAACAAGGCCCTTACCCTCAGCCACCAAGTGCATGGATCCGGGTCATCCTTAGCCTACTTGCAGTACCGTCGAGGCACCCCAGTCGACCACCGAGGTGGCGGAGGCTTTGGAACTGTGCCATCTGCACTCATAATACTGCGTTCGTCGGGAGACCGCTTCTGAAAGGTTAGAGTCTTGTTCGGAAAGATAAATAGCAAATGTTTATGTTTTACCACTGCATGTAAAAGACCTAATACAAGATGCATGGAGATTTGATTAGTGATCTACAAGGGAAAAATTTCAAGAATCAAGGTTTGTTAAAACATTTGACGAATATAGATGTATTAGTTCCATATGCATAGTTTAGCAGCTTGAAGAATAATTTTCTGTAAAGGCAGCAAGCATGTTAAGGAATACATATGCATTTCAGCAATGAAGAATGATCGGAGTTCAAGTAGTTCAATGTCATCCTTAAAGGAATAAATTTTGAATGTCAGAGAGAATCAGGAAATTATCTGAATTCTATTGTCAGTGGTTTTTATACTCTTATTTTTCCTTTTTCATTTATATATTTGATAAAATTTTGATCTAATTATTCATTTTCATTTTTCGTAGTAACAATGATGTCAATGTCTTCTTCAAGCTAATCATATCTCCAATTCCATGATTCAAAACTACAATATCTAATATATTTTCTAGTTGTTTTGTACAGCGAAAAAAAAACGTGATTAATTTAACTGTTTACCTTAGAACAAGGCTCTCTCACCTTCAGCCACCATGTGCATGGATCGGTCTTCCGTAACCTACTTGCAATACCGTCGAGGCACCCCCGAACAACCACCGAGGTGGCGGAGGCTTTGGAACTGTGCCATATGCGCTCATAATACTGCGTTCGTCGGGAAACCACTTCTGAAGGTTAGAGTCTTGTTCGGAAAGATAAACAGCAAAAGTTTATGTTTACCACGGCATAGAAATAGCTAATATAATATGTATGAAGAATTAATGGATGATCTACAAGAAAAATTTTCAGAAATCCATATTTCTTGAAAGCTTTGATGAATATGCGTACTTCAGTAGCTTGAAGAATCAGTTGATGTAAATGCAAAAACAAGTCAAGGAAAGCATTTTCATTGCAGCAATAAAGAATGGTCGGAGATTAAGTAGGTTCATTGATTTCCTTAAACGGAACAGATTTTAAATGAGAGAGAGAGAATCAGAAAAAATATTTGAGTTTTCTTGGCAGTGTTTTTATTTTCTTATTTTCCCATTTTTCGTTTATATATTTTTGTTAAAATTTTGATATAATTATTCATTTCATTTTTTAGAGTTTTATAAATAGTTTTTTTTTTTTCTTTCTGATATGAATGCCAAGTTTTCGAAATTTAATACTATAATATCTTTCCAATAGGTGTTGTACTCGACCGGACTGCTAGTGGCCTGATGGCTAAATGGCTGATGGCTAGCTCTCTGGCCGTTGATACTGAAGGCTTCAGGTTCGAATCCTGGTGTTGGCATGGATGTTTGTTGGTGGTCCGGAATCCACGTTAAACTGTAGGTCCCGGTCTGCTTAGCCTAAAGTGTACACAAGATAAACCGTAGAGCGACAAACCAAACCAAACGACCGGACTGCTACTTGTGCTATACTTTCAACGAGATGAGATCTTTTGGGTTCCTGTTCTAAGATTGAATTATCATAAATTCGGCAGTTCAGTTCTGATAAAAAATACATATAGAAATATGTTTTCCTTTATTGCAACTTGTCACAAGTACATGGTTCATTCTAGTTTCTGTTTATTAAGTCATATTTCCTAGTTAGATTTGTTTATGTTTATTAAATGTTCTATATTTCGTATTGGGTTAGTGAAATATAATTTGAAAACTTCTCCTCCTATTTTAAACCCTGATTAAAATCTGTTACCAACTGTTCGTAAAATATTTTTATGTCTTCTTGCAAATGCAATAAATTTAAAAAAGAGCTATCAGAATCGAAAATTTGGCCCTAAATGCATTGCTGTTGTTGTAGCAGATGAGAATGTATTTTCGAAATAAATTATACATTCAATTTATGAATCAAAACACAAATTCTAAAGTAAAATGATGCCTGAATACAGTGGGTTCTGTTTTTTAAAAAGAATCAGGAGTGATTCCTTCCAATAGCGTCTTGAAGAGCACAACTTCAGTTAGTTGCAGGGATACATCTGAGATATCCAAGTGATGTCTGTTTTCCCTATTGTCCCTTGAATATTGTGCTAAATAGAAATACTGATTATAGAATTTATACTTTATATTAAGCATTGTAAATTATTCCATTTCAAATTCTACACTAGCAGATTCGTTTTTATTCCTTTAAATTGACTTACAAAATTAAGATATTAAAGAAATTTTTTATGCTTTACTTAAGCAATAAAAATATTCATATAAGCCCCCAAAATATATAAAAAATAATTAAATACGAAAGAATAAATTTCATTGAATTAGCAGTAATTAAATCCCTTAGTTTCGTTAAACATTTAAAAATCGGTCCAAACTTGCAGAATAATAGGAGAAATTAATAGAGAACCGAATAAAATTAAAAAATTAAATTAATTTCTTTTGATGAATTTTAAATTAATAAGTAAGAACTCATTTTCTTATATTTCTTTCTTAATAATTTAAAGATTTAAAATTAAGGATTGTAAAATCCAAATTTCTTACACACACACAAATTTTTATAAAATGAATCAAGAAGGAATTTTTCTTAATTAATTAGTAATATATTTTTTCAATAAATCGAAAATAAATGCCGGTTATTAAACTAAATTAATTTCAACTGTCTCTAATAAACATATCGATACGTAAATTATTAGTAAATATTCGTTAAAGTATGTTACCGCATAAAACCACACCCGAGCATTTTCAGAATGTTTCAGTTACTAACTTGAATAAATTTATATTTCACTTTTATGTAATTACACTTTTTCCAATACTCATTGTAAACTTTTTATCAAAGTGTGTAAAATTTTAATTTCTAATTCTTTATTCCGGGACTTGCATGAATTTCTGTTATTTTAGAAGTATTTTCAAAAAATAAAAAGTTTTTTTGATCACATTATGCGTCACAGTTTTAATACGAACATTTTGTTGATGAAAAATTCGCATCAATACAGCATATCTCTCAAGCATAGTTTAAAAAGAAATCAAAAGTGGGGTAAAAAATTATTTATAGCAAAATGTTAAATTTCTTAATCAGTACCTTATAATTTCTTTTGTTTGTACATAAATAGGTGAGGTGTAGTTAATTATTTATACAAAATATAACATTAAATAAACATTCCATATTATGAAATATATAACAGTATAATCAAATTTATTTGCATATAATAAATGTGATATCACAGTAAAATCAAATTTATTTTTGAATGTTCTATTCATTAGTATAATCAAAATTATATAAAATAAAAAAAATATTCCATATCAAATAAAACATTCTAATTTCAATAATCAGTTTTTTTGCATCTTACTGCATAACGTAAATTTCAAAAAAATCTTACTTTTTTAAAATTCATTGATAAACGTAATTTTTTATTTGTATATGTTTTTTAAAGAACAAGATTTCTTTTTCAAATTGTAACACTGTTTATCACGAGTTCTTTTTTTTTTTTAAGTTCTACTTTTCTAGAGAAATAAAATTCCTCTGGATTAAATTCAATTTTGACAAAATGTGTTCAAATTGCCGAAGTATACTTTCTCTTTATATTCTTTTACTCCATTCAATTAACCTAAAATAGAAAAAAATTACCTTACATTTTTTAAGAATTCGTTTTTATTTTGATATAAACGAATAATAAACAGTCAGTTGAAAGCAACGTCTTTATTTAAGAATGGTTTAATATTCAAGAATTCTGTATACAGCGTTTTTTTCTTTTTCAAATTGACTTTTAATAATAAATTGTCTCGCTATAGTCTTAGCATGTCTACTGGTCCTTGGTAATAACGAAAACTGCAATTTTTTTTTTTAAGTATGTTTCCTCTGTTCTCTTGGAATTGTAACAGTATTTATCACTAATAGTTTTTAGAGTCCATATCATAAAGACTGATTTATCTCACAATGTTAGATCGATTTTATAAAATTAGCCATAACATACATATAATAATGATTATTTTATCAACTTTATTTTCTAAACAGAACCTGCAGTAATACTTCCTATACAGAACAACCAAAAAATCGTAGTTTATTATTTCATTACGCAACAAATAAGTATTGACTTACGTGTTTTCAAAAATGTTTATTGTATTTATTCTGTATGTCAGTAACAATTCATTTTATTTAAAATTATAATGATTTCAAAAATATGTAATTGCTACAATAATTATCAACTAATATAATTAAAATTACATAAACACATGGAAATTTTTTTTAACAAATTAACCATTTTAATTTCAATAGTTTGCAGATTTTTAGTACTTTACATAAAGTTATCTTCAAGAAAAATCATACCTTCATTAAAATTCCAGCAAAGACAATGTTGTTCTCATTTGTTTCTTTTAGATAATAATAGTCTATGTAATTTAAGAAATACATTATCTTTACTTTTGAATTAAAATCGTAGATAGCATTGCTTCCATCTTTGAACTTTATTTTTTTTATGTGTAAAAATACAATTCCTAAACGACAAATTAAATTCTCCAAGAAATTTCTTCAATACTTAACGAAAATATATACATTCTTAAGTTTTATCGAGATTGCAAAGTTGAAATAATTTTTTTGCCATACGTATTCATTTTTGTTCATCTATTTAAAATAATATGCAAGATGTTATTTAAAAAGCAATTAAAAAAATCACATCTTTAAAGGTACGATGAAAAATATTTCCATTGAAACGCATTCATTCCACTGAATATTAAAAAAATAAACTAGCCTATTTGAAAATTTTTTTTAGAATACAATTAATTCATACGTTGCCATGCAACGGAAACACAATTCCTTTTGAATTATTTACCAAACGATTGATAAATAAAAATAAAATGAAATTTGGTAAATAAATAATAAAAAGAAATTAAAAAGTATAATTCGTTTGCAGACAATTTTTTAATACATTTATTTTCTAAAGTTTCTTTAATCGTTTGGCAAAAATTAAAATTTTATTTTCAAGACTATGTTTTTATCACGAGTTTGAGAATAATAAAATATTATCGTGTGAGTCGAATCCGGTGAAAGCAAATATACATCTATCCATTTCGTTGACAAGACACAATTCGAAATAGGACAATATCGCGTGCACGTATAATTTCTATATATAGTATGAAGGAGAAAAAATGGCGCATAAGGTTTGGTGTTAAATATTAATAATTCTGTTTTGAATGATCTAAGAAACTATGTTTATGACATTTCTGATTTTTAAAAATCGCAAAAGACTTCGCGCTGTTCTGAATATTATTCATTAACGTTCTAATATCCTCCTTTCCGAATTATCATGCAGTTTCTCCACTGAGCCACAATTTCCTCTCAATCGTTTTTTGTTTGTTTCTATTGTTTATCTTTTTTTTTTTTATTACCTTCTTGAAATTATAATAATAATATAAAAAAATTATATATGCATAAATTTTTTATTAATTAATGAAAAATACGAATAATTAATAATTAAGCGACGAATTAAGTTAATTTTTTTAAATAAATTTATAATATATATATATTACTTTTTTTTCTATCTAATCAATGGGCTTAAAGAGAAAAAAACTTCTCTCATTCATAAAGCAGGAGATAGAGGTTGCTAAGCAATCAAGGTTCTCAGTCAATCTGGCAAATAATAAGCTTGATTGGTGATGATTGGTGATTTAATCAACTGCTTATTGAAGTGCATCAACATTTTAATAGAGATTCTTGTGTCTTTTCAAAGAAGAAACGTATCTTGAAAAGATTTGCTCACCTTTTTGTATAAAGGTTAAAATTGTGAAGTTTCGACGTTTTGACGTGAGTAGACGTATTTTTGTTTGCTCCGTTTAATGGCTGAGATGGAATTAGAAGGCGCTGAGGGGAACGGACCTTTTCAGGTCCCGTTGGAAGTACCCTTGAAGAGTTCTAATGAGATTTCTTATATTGAAAAAGAAAAATAATATGTCAAGAAATTATTACGACTCAAACGACTCTTACGGTTATATCACCTGGTATTTCTATAATGATATGCCAAACACCAAATACCCTCAAAATTACGATTGTTATATTTCTTCCGCAAACATTGCAAAAGACCTCGCACTGTTCTAAATACACTGATGGAAAAAAAAATCAAATACCAAGAAAGACTTGTGTTAGATAAACGAAATTTGGTAGGCGTGTTGGAAGGCATCGAAAAGATGACATCGATTCGATTTTCGAGCTTTTCACAGTAGCTAGTAGCTACTGTGTCAACTCCGTAGCGCTACTCGGAACATGCAAATAAGGTTTACTTTAAATGCGTGCTGTAAAGTTCTTGGGCATTATTGAGCTTTGAATTTGACGTATTGAGTTGATGTTAGGCAAGAATGCCTTTAAAAAGACGAAGAAGCCATTATCAACAGCTCACTAATTTTGAAGGAGATAGTATAATACGGCTACAAGAAGGTGGATTTTCTTTCCGCGATATTGCAGAAAGACTTGGCCGGAATGCATCCACTGTGCATGATTGTTGGGAGCAGTGATCAGGGATGGTAATGCCTCAAGAAGACCGGGATCCGTTCGGCCACGTGGCACAACTGAGACGGAAGGCCGCCGTATTCGGCATACAGCTTGGGCATCGTACTGCGTCTGCGGCAGAAATTCGAGCTGCTGTTGGTACCACAGTGACACAACGGATTATTAAAAATCGATTACTTCAACGACAACTCCGAGCCAGGCGCCCTGTAGCTTGCATTCCACTGACTCCAAGCCATTGCCGTTTGCGATATCAGTGGTGTCAAGATACAGCTCATTGGAGGACGGAGTGGAGATCTCTGTTGTATTTTCAGATGAAAGCAGGTTCTGCCTTGGTGCCAATGGTCGTGTGTTGGTCAGAAGGAGGCCAGGGAAAGCCTGAAACCAGACTGTCTGAGGTCTAGACACACTGGACCTACACCTGGAGTCATGGTCTGGGGAGCAATTTCTTATGATATCAGGAACGCTCTCGTGGTTATCCCAAACACACTGACTGCAAATTTATACGTCAATCTGGTAATTCAACCTGTACTGCTGCCATTCATGAATAGCATTCAAGGGAGAGTTTTCCAACAGGATCACCCTCGCCCTCATGCCGCTGTTGCAACGCAACATGCTCTACAGAGTGTCAACATGTTACCTTGGCCTACGAGATCACCAGATCTGTCTCCAACTGAGCACGTATGGGATATCATTGGATGGCAACTCCAACATCATCCACAGCCAGCACTGACCGTCCCAGTAATGAAAAAACAAGTACAACAAGCATGGAACTCCATAACACAAAATGACATTCGGCACCTGTATGACACAATGCATGCACGTTTGCAGGCAGGGCCGGTTTAGATGAAAAAAAAGAGGCCCTAGGCTATTCCATTTATGAGGCCCTTTCACCTCCCATTTTTAAGTTTGCAAATTACATGAGAGATAATAAAATACATCATTACTGTGATATATATCAATATGTTAAATGAAACATGTTGTGATGGGCACTAATCTTTATAAAAAATGTGGCACGGATAATAAATAATTAAAAAAAAAGTCGAGAACACTTATTTGGACATTTATTCTCAGCACCCTATATAGTACTTGTAACAATAACGAATCAAACATAACACACAACATTTACAAAGAAACAAAATTCAAATAATAAAAATCTTTGACTACGAAAATAAAATATGCAATAAAAATTAAATTAAATATATTCAATACATTGTAGATTTAAAAGCAAATTCAATTCAGATAAATTTATTTCATAATTTCTCCTTATTTTCGATTCAGTGTTTTAGTTTTTACTGTTTTTAGAATAGTATAATTCTAATTTTGTTAACAATTTAAATGTAGGTTCCTCTTAATCTTGATGCCCTAGGCTGACGCCTAGTTAGCCTATAGGAAAATCCGGCCCTGTTTGCAGGCTTGCATTCAAAATTCTGGAGGTCACACCGGCTATTAATGTAACAGCATTTTACAATTGAAATGCATTTTCTTGATCTTAAATTAATCTGTGATCTTTAAAATTTAATCAATTAAACATGGTAACTAGACAAATGCATTGTTCGAATTTCATTACTCTACAATAATTTTTCTTGGCGTTGGAATTTTTTCCGTCAGTGTATTTTTAATTAATTCCTAATCCTAACGATTTTTTTTTCCTTTCTATTGCCCACGCATTGCTGCCCTGTTTAATCCATTTATCCTGCTCTGACTGATTTATTACTGCCCAACTGTCTAAACAAAAAAGTCCGCTTTTCCCTTTAGCTATTTTTTCTCTTAATTTAACCTTTGCTCATTCTGCTTTACATTTGATTATATGCAATTGATTTCATCAACATCTACACTCCATATTTTTTTCATTCTCTTTTATTTATTTCTAAATTTTCGTTACTATTCATGTTATAATTTTAATAAATGAATAAATCTTTACTTTTAGATTTCTGATTTCATTCCAAAAAAAGGCCATTTAATTATCTTTTATTTCTTATTAACTCAAAGGGCATGAGACCGAAAAGCTCACAATAATAAGAGGTCGGTGTAGCCAAGGATTTTCCATAATAATCTACATTATATGTAAGACAATAATGCACACCCACTATGGTGTAGCAAATATATATGAAAATGAATTGATTCGAGACTTTTGCAATTACAAATTAAATATGCTTTTTTTATTTTGCATATTCCAGCATACACTTATAAAAATTACAACACTTAGAAATTTTCATTCAAAAAATATTCAAACATACGAAAAGTTCCATTAATTACTTTTAAGTAAATAAAAATTTCTTTTTATGTTAATTTCCCACCACCAGATGGCGCCAGGTTTTTAAAACAAACTACAAGTTATCATTTAAAACTATTATTTAAAAATCACAATAATAATAAGATAAAAAAATTTACAGTATTAGCTTCTCTCTCCATATTTTTTTCCAAACTAATATTATTATTAATTTATTCTCCTAATTAATAAATATATTCTTAAAAATAAATGCTAACACATTAAAAATGAGAAAAAAAAAAAAAAAGATTTCTTAATAAATTTTACCAAATCTAAGAATCTTTTATTCATTGAAACATGAGTTAAAGCCAGGTGATGTATATATGAGCACGTACATGTAAGAGCACGTTTATATACGAGCTCGTATACATTGTAGCATTTTTTTTCTCTCGAGAAGAGTTAGGCATTTCATTATCAGAAGAGAGGAATGGATGTTATTTGAAAAATATATGATAAACCCATCACTTACATTTGACAGCAGACGATCTTTATTGTGCGTAGTTATATTACATGTAATTAATGTTTCTACTAATGATAACACCTTGTCACTCAAATTTTATATTCATGATATTCGGTATCATGTATATATAATGAGACTCAGGAAATTAACGAATGTTTATGCGACCTTCACAGGTCGAAACAACAGATTGAATATGGACTAAACCATGAGTTGTTCCATTTTGTTGCCCAAAACCTCCGTTTAAGATAATCCGTCAGCTTCCCTCACTTCTCATTGAGTGGACACTCCTCGCAGCCCATGATCCAGCGCGAATCACGATGCAACAACTAATAGCGTCGTCCATATCTCATTTGTAATTGCTTCGACCTGTGAAAATCGCACAGATAATCGTAATTACCTAAGTCTCATTGTACATGATACAGAATATCTGATCTTCTATCAGATTTGTGTGACAGGTTGTTCTCATTAGTACAAAACTCTAACTGCATGCAATATAACTACCCACAATACTGCTTGTATGCTATCAAATTTGAGTAATGGGTTGTTATTATGTAGTCAAATAATATACATTCCTGTATCCTGGGTGAAATGCCAAAACTCTTCTCGTGAGAAAAAATTCTAGACCCCATTCAAAAAATTTGCCAGGGACCTCAGATAGTATAATTACGCCCAGTGCTCACAAGATTAAAGAAAACAATCATACCACTTCTGAAGCCAAATAAAAGGCCCCAAAACCAGTTAGCTATAGTCTGATCAATCTCCTCTCCACTACCAATAAAGGCACAGAAAAGTTTAATTCCTTGAATCTTCCCTGTAGTGAAAAAACATACATCCTTTTGAAGTCAATGGAAAAAATTTCACCTTTTATTAAAAAAAAAAAAATTGTGAAAAAGAAAAATTGAATGAAAGTGCGATCACTGTTACAATAGTTGTTTTTTAATATAACAGCAATTTTTGACGTCAAATGAATTTGATTTCACTCAAGAATCTGGTTTTGAGAAATACTTTCAATATGTGTGCATAAAGTCAGAATCCATTTAACACTATTAGTCTGTCTTAACTTATCTCTGCAGAAGATAAAAGTTATTGTGTTGTCTTGAGACAAGAGTTTGAAAGAAACTTCGCAGCATGGAATTGATAGATTTTGGGATTTCAATAAAAGATTAATATGCCCTTCTAGTGAATTCTTCTCAGTGAATTTTAATTCCATTTTTCGACGTCATATTTCGTTCGAAACCAGGTTTTGGGTTGGTAGTTATTATCAAAGACAAGTGAGTAATAATAATAAATGTGGGAGAAGAAAAAGAGAATGACCAGTCTGATTCCATGGTTTGAGAAAATGTGAAGTGATTTACGGCCATTCCATTAATTATCAATTTAATGTTAAAGAATTAAATAGCAAATAAATGAACAAATTTGTTCAATAATGTAGGTACACAAAATTAATTTATTTTTATCTCTTACTTATGATTAGCCATGCTTTTTATTTGCTTATGATTAGTCATAAGCAAATAAAAGTATATAAAGTAAAAAAAGTATATATATATACATGGTCATTATTTTTATATAACATTTAGAAAAAAAAAAAGCAATCATTATTGATAATTTTTCAATGAGATATTTAGTTTTAATTATTTGAGAAAAATAAATCCTAAATGGCCAATCTGATTCTACAATTTGAAAAAAATGTGAAGTGATTTGCAGGTTCATCCATTTCAATAATTATCAATTTAATGTTAAAGAAATAAATAGCAAATAAATGCACAGATTTGTTCAATAGTGCAAGTACATGAAATTAATTTATTTTTATCACTTTCTTATGATTAGCCATGAGCCTGAATGGCAGAGTGGCTAGCGCTCTGGCTCTCGGTACCACAGGTTTCGGGTTCGAGTCCCGGCGGTGCCATGGATGTTTGTAGTGGTTGGAATCCACTTAAACTGTTGGTCCCAGTCTAACATGAGCGTAGAGCGTTGCAGGGCATTGTTACTCCACGTCCGTGGCTTATCTTCAAGTTACACGCACTCCCTGGATAATGCAAAGTGATAATGTCTGTGCAGCACTTGCCTTAAGGCATCCAACCAAGACCAAGTGTCTAAGTGTTTGCCAGCTGCATTAGAAAAAGAAAATGATTAGCCATAGTTTTATTTTTATTATTCATATTTTATTAGCAATGGAAAAACCTTTAGCCAAAAAAAAGTTTGTGAACCCCTAGTTTAAAAAGTTAGACCATGGCCATAATGTAATAGAAAGAAGAAAAAAAAGCACTATTAATCTTTTTTTGAAAATTTTTCTGTGAGATATTTAGATTTTTCTTTTAATTATTTCAAAATAAAAACAAGAATCCTAAAAACAATGAGTTACATATTCAAACAAAATAGTAAGAAAAGGCAAAAACTGGATAAATAAATAATTTTATTAAAAGTTCATTTTCCTATACAAAACTCTTTAAAAATAACATCCAAAATTTCCTCAACTCTTATTTTTCCAGTAATCTTACCAAGCTCATTCATTGAGTGCCTTAATTTGTCTGCTGCAATTGCAATATCTAGTTCTATGCAATCATCATACTCAATGAGATCTTGCAAACAGTTTCTCACATACATCCTATGGCGCTCCTGGGTTATGGTAGGAAGATCAACATGGCCACAGCACCTAATGAAGAGAATTAATATTTCATTCATTGATCGCATTTAAATTTTATAATATAAACTATTAATATGAATTTATATTGTTTCATAATATATTTAAAATTAATATTCCATTCATTCATTAATCAAATTCAAAATGTATAATATCAACTAAATATGAATTTATATTGTTTCATAACAATTCTTTGAATTAATATTTCATTTATTAATCATATCTAAATTTTATATAATCTACTACAATAACATGAATTTATATTGTTTTATAAAATATTTTTTGCCCTTACTCTTTTTAGTACATTCTATACATAAAATACGGAAAGTTTATTTTGTATCCAGGTGCATATTCTAAAATCTGATGTTAGCAATTTGTTTAATGACAATTATAAGAAAACAGACAAAAAGCGCAACTTACAATGTAGCTAGTTTCATTTAGCATTAATTTTTATGAAATTAAATGATTTCTTAACAATTTTCTTCATTAAAAAAATAATTAAAGAAATAAGATAAATTTTGATAATCAAAAGAAAACAGAGGTTGAAATTTCAAACTAGGAATTTTTCTATACTTTTAATAACAATTATATCTTAAATTACAAAAAAATGTAAAGTATTAGTACATATATGGTTATCATATCAAGAATCATTGATTTAAAATTTGTCTTTTCTACTTAAAAATAATCAAACCAAAAAAAGGTTTTGATTATTTTTAGGAGGAAAGATATAACAAAACAAATCGAAAAAATTAATTATTACATAGATTTTCAATAATAACACACAACAGCAAATGTAAACAAAATTTCAAACAAAAAAAACTTGCAGCCAAATTCCTTGATTAGATCAAGTGATGCCAACAATTTTAAGTTTTTTTTAAATAATAAAAAATATTATTTTTTTTTTTATTAAAATAATTTATATTATTCTAAATAAGTAAAATTTAACAGTTAATATTGAGGAAATAGAAGGAGTTGAAATAAATTGAGGAGTTTAAACTAACAGAACTTTAGTTCTTAAAAAAATGAAACAAAATGTGAAGATATTTAGAAAGCTTAAAATGCAAGCTTTTCAAAAATGTAAAATCGGGACATTTTGATCAAAAATCGCATTTTGAAGGTGTTTGTGTACCTTAAATAACTATTTTTAATAATTATATAATTTTAAATGCTAGTGGTTCTATGATTTTTTACAGTTTTTTTATAGAGAAGGACAATCCCTTAAGGATGAAATCTTCCAACCAAAAATTTCATGGAAAGTAGACATTAAACATAATATTGAATAATATGCTTAAAGTGATATTATAGTAACTATAAAATGATATTATAGGTACTACGGAAATAATATTTATAAAAACATTTTAAAAATGCATAAATGTTTCCATCATCTATGTTTTTTTACTGCTGATAGAAAATAAATATTTCACAACAGCATCAAATTGTCACAAATTTTAGCAGATTAAGCAGAAGCTCAATTCATATTTATTTAGTTATTTTAATCACTATTTAATAAAACTGATTTGTCAAGATGAAAACTAAGACACTGACTAATGTTTTAAAATACAATATATAAATGTGTTGCATTTACTTACATATCTTTAATCTTTTCTGACAAAACATTCAGAAAATCACTCATCCCTGTGCCATCTAAACAAGAAACTGCACAGATAGAAGGGTGCGTTTCTTGAATTTTATTAACTTTCAATAAATCCTCTTCTGATAATAAGTCCAATTTATTTAGCAAAATAAGCGTGTTTGCAAAGATGTTTTCTTCGTTTGAATTATTAGTCACAGTTTTTAAGTAATCTTCACCCAGTTCTTTGTTTAATAAATGTGATATAAAATCTTTTCCTGTAACATTAGAAGACTGAAATAATGCAAGAGCTCTGCTTGCTTCCAAAATGAAAATTAACATGTCTGCATTTGAAGATCTGAAAAAAAAAAAAAGATGCACTGAATAAAGGCATTCTCAACAAAAAATTAATAAATAAAGCAGATACAATTTGAAATTGCATTAGAAATTCATACTTAGGGAATCTTATAAATGAGTTTTATCTATCAATAGCAAAAAATATAAAAATACATAACCTCTCTTTTTATTGATAGTTGTGATATATTCAGTAATCTGACACCAATTTAAGCCTCATCTTTCATATGTATATAGGAATTTGTTGACCTTGACAGTCAGCTGGCACACACAATACTGTTCCCATTAGTCAAATTTTTTTTATGGTCTACACAGGTTCAGAAAAATGTGTAAACACATTAAATATATACATATGTTTAAATTTTTATAATAAATCATTACATAATTAAATTTTTATTTTAAACTTTTATCGGTACTTATGTATTAACGCCACTGCAGCTACAGATTTGGCAGTTTTTAAGTGGCGCCAATCTACACTTAAAATTTTTGTGGCAAATCATAAATATACTTTATTTAAAACCAAAACACTTTATTTAAAAACAAAGTAGTCAATCGGATTTCGGTGGAAAATGGGCCAATATAAAGTTTAAGAGATTCAAAACAGTTACTACTTTGGCGCATTGGCAGCTCTTTATTGGCGCATTAGCGCAGCTTCTGCTGCGGTGGCGTTAATACTTAGTACCCTTTTATCTTTGATAACCCTCTTATAACTATATTAACATTTAATAATCAGGCATGGCTGTGATCCATAGGTGCCAGATTATAGAGGTTACTGTATTTGTATAAAATAGAACTTAAGACATATATTTCTTAAATGAACCAATTTAATTTACTTTAAAAGAAAACCTTTTTTATTGTTAAATTTCTGAGAAATAAAAGAATTTTTTTTTTTTACATTAATGCATATGTTAAGGAAGGCAAATAATTATTTACACATCATTTCAAAGATTAAACAGAAAATTATATTTCAGTAAACACATTTGTTTGAATTTTGAACATAATATAATTATTTATTATAAAATCTGCAATATTTTTCAATTTACAACAAGATACAAAAAGTTAGAATTTTTTTTATATAATTCACGTTATTTCTAATTAAATTTTTCTTTATTCAGAATTAAGATATTAACCCTAAATACCTTATGCATACTTTATTTAGATAGTAAAATTTCCAGAAGAGGCTTTGCACCTCACTACTTTGAAAAATCGGTCACTTTCGTATGTTTTTTAGTAGCGCCATTTATCAATGAAATTTATGAATATTCTAAACGAATACTTACAGAAATTTAATTATTGTTTTTCCCCTTTTAAATTTGATTGAAATGTTTTAAAAATAAAATAGGAGCAACAGTTACTTTATTTTAATTACAAAAATTGTATATATATCTATATACATACTTTGATTAAATATTTAAATAATTATGATGCGATGCAAAATTAATTACTTTTACATTGCTGTCAATATGATACATTAGTTTGGGTCATCTATGATGTTTATTTTGAGTGCTTTTTTTTTTTTTTTTTGTGAAGAGGTTTTTTATTCATGATGAAATAATGATGTGTTGTAAAGGAGATAAGTAATACTTATCTCCTTTACGAACACCTCATTATTTAATTGCACATCTGAGAGGCAGATTTTGGTCTTAATTTCTGGTTCCACTGACAGTCGAACTGGTCCAATGATGATATAATGGGGCTAGCTTCTATACCTAATTTTTGCAGAATAAAAGATAGAAAAAAAGAAAATTAGAAATAAAAATTATGGCTCTGAAAAATGCCTTTTTTATTTAGAAAATATTTTATATCCCACCATAATCACCTAACTGTAATGAATTTTCAATTTTTTAATTTTTATCTATTGTTTTAAACTTTTATTTTTATGCAATTTCATGTTAATAACCTACTAACATTAATTATGCAGCCACACTAATTAAGTATTTAAATATTAATTCTGGCGGAGATTAAAAGATGCAGAATCTCAATGAAACTCCATAAACAGTACGATTTGCCACATTATTTATGACAGTCGTCGAATTAAAATCAAGATGAATGTTTTTTGTCCTTCAATTTTTTTTTTTTTTTCTCAAGGCTTATGGAGAAAATTAATGCTGTACATTATTTTTTACTTTTAAAAATGAAAGGTGAAGGGACTGTCTTGGGGCTCTCTTAAATGTCCTAGATAGGAATGAAATTAGTGTAAGCTCATAAAAAAAATATACTCTTCCAAAATGAAACCAATTAAAATATAAAAAAAATGAAACTGCATGACAGTTGATTAAAATGCACAATAAAATTTTTTTGAAATACTACTATGGTTTGAAATACAACACAATCAATTCAAAGTAGTCACTTCATTAAAAAATAATAATTCTGGAATAAATGGAAAAGGCAGTAAAGAAGAATTTTCACTTTGATGACATAATGTATAAATTTAAATGAGATTATTCAGTAAGTCTGTTTCACAGAGAAAATAATAAATATGTAATTCAGAGAATATCACAAAAGCATGAAATTTACTGAAAATCAAGTCCATACAAGCTTACTTTCTTACTTTTCTTTTGCTCTTTTCATCCCTTCTTGCTCAATAGCATCATGTGATTGTCTAATACCAGCTGTATCACAAATATTTACCATGTATCCACCAAGATTCATGGAGAATTCAAGTGTATCACGAGTGGTACCAGCAGTAGGAGATACAATGGCAACATCTTTCTGGCCTATACAAAAAGGATTATTTAATTATTATTAATTATCATGAAAAATATGTTTATAAATGAAGTAACCTTTCTTTAATCCAACGTTCAATAGTTCAGCACATTCTATAATCCTGCACTGGTTTCGCTTTAGTATTTTTCCCATATGAATTCGAGTGTTTGTTGACTTTGACCATCAGATGATGATACAATGCTGCTTGCATTTTTGCCTAGTCTTCATTGTGTAACTATCAATTCAGTATAGTGTTTCTTGTTTAATATGCATGTGTATTAAACATTTGAATCTTTATCTAGAGTGATCCTTTGATATTCTCCTTAAACTATATTGGTGTTCAACAATCTGGCAAAATCGCTCAGCCTGCACAGCCATAATCCTCAGTTTGCCAGATTAAAAGAAAGATTAGATTCAAGAATTACATACATAAAAAGTTATAAATTTTTTTCTGTTTTAAAATTGGTTACATTAAATATTATGATAGTGCATTCTAGTTAAATTAGTAACAACTGTTCTTTACAACATATTTTGCAATTGAGAAAGCAAATAATTAATGCTATAAAAAATTAATATTAGAGTAAAAAATTAGTGCAATATCTGTTAGAAAATATTGCTATAAAATTTGAAGTTTGTTTGTGAAAATAGTTTATCTGTAACATTCTCCATTAAAGAACTAGAATTCTCTAACTTCATTATTAAAGCTTTAAATGATTACTAACCATTTTAAAAATTAACTTTCAGTATTTTGAAATGGTAAGAATTTTATAAATACAGCAACAAATGAAAAAAAAAAATCAATTACACTAATTTAATGTATTATCAGGAATGCAGCATATGTTTTGATTTCATCTTACCATGTAAAGACACATAAAAACTCCATAATAAATTTTTCAAATCACATTTTAAGAAAATATATAATCTATATCTCAAAGTTTTATTTCTCAAATATTCTTTAATCGAATATAGAATTACCATATTATAGCAAAATAAATCAATTGATTTCATCATTGATTCCTATAATAAAATCCCTATACAGATGACAGAGAAGATAAATTATTTTATTTAACTACTTTATATGAGAATATAATTATTTTTAATGCATGAGATATTTAAATTAATTATCTTCATATATAAAGCAATATATTTGTGTTTATTACAAAGATAACTAATTATATGGTCAGTTAAAATTGAAACCTTTTATTTATAAAGGATTATATTTATACAGTGATAAAAATTAGAAAATTGAGAATTAATCTAACAATTTTAAATGAAACTAATAATGTGTAGCATTGTTATGATGTAGAAATCAAAACATGTAGAGATAAATATATGTAGAAAAATACATCGAATGTTTGTTAGTTTCTCATAAAAAGTTATAGTTTTTAATTTCAGAGTAATGAAATATTATCAAAATTTGATTGATTAAAATGATTTAATGTTAAATATAGCTGAAAAAATTAGATAAATTAAAAAAATTTCCACAATAGCAATAATTAAAAAAATTAAAATCAATTTATATAATTAATTATATGAAGTAATCAAAAAACAAAATTGCATTACACAACACATAAATGAAATCGTATTGAATATAACTTATATTGTAGAAGGAAAAAAAGAATATGTCTAAATGTCAATAAAATTGTGAAGTGATTTTAATCTATTGCTTCTTTCCTTGTAGAAAATTTTACAGCTGATTTGAAGACATCATTACTAATTTTAAATAAGAGATTTTATTGATTAACTAAGAATTAAAGCTTACTTTTTAACAATTAAAGATAGATGAAAGTAATAAAAATGCATTTTTCCAAATTAAATTAAATTATTTAATGCAATACACATGATTTTAAAACATAATTCTTTAAACTTGATTTAGATAAATAGATTAACAGTAGTACAGAATGATACATACATCTGTAAAATTATTCCAAAATTTTTAGAATTGATATCAAAACATTAGAATGCATTATTTTATTAATTTAAAAATAATACAATTAAAAATCTAAAACTGCCAATAAGATATAAAAAATTAAAGATAAAATATTTTCGATATAATATTCTAATCAACAATTTTGTTTCCCAAATTTATATTTTTTGTCCAACTCATGGCAACATGTGCAGTTAGGTTGCAGAAAGCTTGGGATTCAAATTCACTATCAGCATTTTGTAATAACTGTTTCAGAAAGAAGGAGATTCTATGGTAATTGTGATAATATGTATAAAAACATCTTGCATTGATAATCAGGTTGCCTGGCAATACTTTTGTCCTATATCCCCCAAGTTTTCTCCCATATGATATGCAAATGAGGAAATGATACCTCCTAAAAAAAAAATCATCCCAGAAAGTAATGTCCCCCTTCATACCCATCAGTGAGCTGTTTGTAGATACATAAGTAGTACATGAAGTCCATTACGTAAAAAAATAATTATACTTACACAAATAATTCATAAGAGTGCTTTTTCCAACATTAGGTCTTCCTGTTATGACAGTAAATACTCCATTTCTAACTCTCTCTCCTTTTCTTTGATCTTGCAAATGAGTGGAGATCTCACATCGCAAAACTTCTATTTCTTTTTGTACTAGAAATTTGAAAGTAATAAAAGACATCTATATGGCAATATGTAAAAAAATATGTTTAAAATTTATTCTTTAAAAATGTGTACACAATGGAAGAAAATTATATATTAATTATGTTAATACTTAAATTGTACAGAAGGAAATTTAAATCAATTTAAGCTAAAATGGCTTATTCCGATGATTATATATATATATATGCATATTGAATAGGTGTACAAAGTCAGCTGCAGCAATGGAAGTGACATCTTGGTATAGACAAATTGTTGTGCACTACAAACTTATGCACTTCACAATGCTCCATAGCAAGATATTAAAAAATTAGAGAATGATCAAACATTCAATTACAAAGTTATAGAATATCATTGATTTAATATGAAACAACATATTGTATATAAAAATGTATCTATGTGTGTTTCTTATAAAATTTTGTAAATGCAGATATTTTGGTTTCAATAGCCTGTACAAGTCAAACTATCAGAAATAGAAGCAAGATGCTTTGTCATAATGTTCGAAAAATAAAGACAAAAAATAAGAGAAGAAAAAAATTAACAAATAGTCAATATGCATTATGAAATACATCTTCATGACACCAATAAATACATTCAAATTAAGTCACATTTAAAAAACATTAATACTAATAATGTTCACAAAGTTTGGCATTGGCTACAATACACATTTTGATTCAAAACATTATGTCTGCATTCACATTAATCAACATGAAAGGTGTTTCATGAGTGTACCAAGGAGATATAATGATATAGCTTCAAGAGACTAGTAACTGGTATTAAGCACATTTGCTTTAAATTTGCCCTACATTCCCACTATAGTCAATGATCGCTTTCATAATTTATGGTATTGTAACACCACCAATGCAGACAATTTATTTTTACAATAACTACTTAATTTATAATTTCAGATAAAGAAGCTAAAAATTAAATCTATTTATGCACAATTTTCTTTTTATATTTCTTGTTTGTACTTGGTCAAATTTGTATGTAATAGTTTTCTTATTTGATTTAGTTAATTTCTTTACACTTAAAAAAATCTTCTGTTTCACTTTTGGAGAAAATTCTCATGCATAGAAGAGAAAATATCTTACATCATTTGTAGTTGTATCTGTTGTGCACAGTATGTGTTTTCTTTCTAAACTGATAACAACTGTATATAACCTCTCTTTAATCCAGCAGGTTGCGGACCACTGCCATACTGAATTATCGAGCATCAATATATTTTAATAGAAATATCAAAGGTAAAGCACTCTGAATAAAAAATTAAATAATTAAAACATGTATATAGAAGTATCGTATTGAAATCACAACTGACATTACAATAAAACAAGAGCACATCATGTTGCCAGCTAGCATTAAAGGTCAACTAATGCCAGAATCCATACAAATAAAAGATGAAAAAAAAAGTTGATCAGATTATAGAATGTGCTGAACTATTGATGTTGGAATAAAGAGAAGTTACTGTAATTAAATGCTCAGTTATATTTTCCATAATTTTTATTATATAAACTCTGATTCCTGAATTAACCACTCAAGGACACAGCCATGCATCTCATCGTTAGCACACAGCAATTTTACTACACCTAGCCACTACCATCATGGCTGATGTCTCAGTTCAGTGTCTCATCAGCAATTATTTCAGCTACAAAGGACTTAAGTATTCAATGAATTATAATTACTCACATATGCATGGATATATATACATGCAATTATCTTTAATAACTTTAAGTAGTTATTAAAGATAATTTTTGTCTACACATTAATCTTTTTAATTTGTAACATAAAAAATTTACATAACATGTTTATGGTCAGTATCTAGATAATAATGATGACAGTAAAATCATAAACAAAAAATAAATACATTCAAAAGTTAGGAAAAACTCCCTATTAGTTTATAGTGTATTTTGTTTTAAATTTTAGTTTTAAATAATTTATACTGTTTTTCAATTATTTACATTTTTAGAAGACAATCATGTTTGGCTTATATCTCGAGTAATAATCATGTTTTAAAAATTATTGGATGACTGAATATTATCAATTAAATTACAGAAATAGACAGCAATCAAAGATATTAAAAATAATAATCTGATAGTTTAGAAAAAGAAATATGAAAATGTACTTTTTCAAAAAAATATTGATGATACAATCAATAAAATAAGGTCAATAATAAAAGTTTACCAGAAAAAAATCTGTCTATAGATATAAAAATAGACTTCATAATAAGAAACGATTTAATAAACAAAGCATCAATTAACTCTGACATAGAGTAAAAACTAATATACTAGTATTGTCAATAAGTAAAACAACAAAACTAGTATAAAACTCTTTTATATAAACTGTAAGGAAATAAATGTTTTTTTTTAATTAAATGTTATACATTTGCTCAAAAAATAATTAATTTAAAATGAAAATAAAATCTAATTTTTAGTTACACTTTCAGAATCTAGTTAAATGTAAATTAAAAATTTTTAAGATCCTTGAATATTGTTTTTGCTTGAATCGATTAACATACATTATGACCTTTAATAACTATTATAGAAACAATTTTGAAAAAAAATGCAGACTATTATTAATATTGTAAATTGGGCTTCAAGATTAATAGATTTTATTTTTGATGAAATATAGAATAAGCAACAATTTTCTATGAAAAGTTAACCACCAAAATAAATTTTCTCTGAGAGTTAGACACAGTAATAAGAAGCAAAAAAAAAGTAGATAAATATAATATAAAGATAGCTATTATTTAATAGGAATTTTGTATTTTTTTTTTCACTTCATGAAAAATTGTTAAACAATATTTATAATAAGATGTTGCTTGGATGTTTTACTAAAATTAATACATATAAACTATAAACAATATCTGATTAATAACCTGATTTGCATGTTTATATAATTTTCTACATTTTACTTACTTTTTTTTTTAAATGAATAATTCCGGTAAAAACGAATGGTATACTCCGACAATAAATAACAAGTCACAATATTTTTGAAACAGGTCTTAAAAAAGATTACCAGAAGTTAAAATGGATTCATCTAAGTGTTGGTCTTCTCCAAAATCTATATAAGCTTCCAATCTAGCAGAACACTAGGAAAAAAAAAAAAGTACAATTTTAAAATTTTATTTATTTTAAATTTGTGATGTAAAATAAATTGAGTTTATTAAAATCTTTACACATTTATTATTTATATATGATTCTTCCCTGAGAAAGAACATTAAAAGATCAACTTTAAAAACATGTAATTCAGGAAAAACATAAAAATTATACAAACAACAAAAAAAAAGCAATTTGAAAAATAAAATAAATGAAATTCAATATAAGAAACAATAAGCAACATTTTTAATTAATACACATATTCTAACTATTTAAAAGACTGAATAATTTAGGATAAATGTAGACTATTAAAATTTAATTAAATCTAAATGGTTTGTGTTGTTTCTACAATAACTTTTTATTAATCATCATTTTATTGTTCACTTTAATAATTATTCTTGTGATATAATATCATAAAATAAAAGGATTAATTTAAATAAGGTAATTTGTTACATTATGATTGTTTCTGATACTAGATTTATTCTAATTGTAAGTTCCTTATTAAAAATTTAATACTAAATCTATTCAACAGGTTAAATGACTCATTCTTAAATTATAAATGTGATTTAACATTTAAAACAGCACAATCTTAAGACAATGAATATATATTACTGCATTAATAATAAAAGCTACTATCTTACAAATGGATTAACATTTATAAAGCACAAATTTAACTAAAAAAATATATATCTGCAAATAATTTTGAAAAATTAAACACCAACCCTTTTAACTCTATTTGTCCAATCAGTATATAATTTATGTAAAATTCCATCCATTTGTCGTAAAGCTTGTCTTCTTTGTGCTTCAGTTTCAGCATTTAATAAATCTGCTAAGCCTTCAACTTCAGTCAAATCAAATTTATCAGCCATGAATGCTCTAAAAATTATAAAAAACTGTTGTTTAAACACCTGTAATTATTAAACAAGAACAAAAAAAAAGAAGTATAAAAACTTTTCATTATTAAAAATGCAGATTTTAACAGAAAATAATACACTTGTGTCATATTTGAGTAAATCTTTAAACAAATAGAAAGAAATAAGAACAATTTGTTTTTGTGTAAAGGACATAATAACAGTAACAACTATTTAAAAAAAAAAAAAAAACTCCCAAGATTGTATAAATAATAAATTCCTATAACACATTCATCTAATTTCCAGGAAAAAGAAAATCATACATATAATTGCAACCTCAGGATAAGTCTATATTCTATATCTTGGAATAAGTGTTTTACAAGCAAATTAAAATAATAATAAAAAAGCATAAAAAAATGTCATTATTAATCAAGTTGAAAAAAAAATTAAAATCAAAATAAAGACTGCAAAGGAAATTATATTTTGTTTTGCATATTTATTTCAAATATTAACATCTACAATTAATCAAGATAATTTATAGGTAATGAGCATGATAACTTGGTCTTTACCAATTAAAGCTGACTCTAATAGCCTGTATAATTTAAAAAAAAAAAAAAAAAAAAATCCCATTGTAAATATCTACTGGTTTTATAGGATTCCAGTTGTAAAAAGCTTTGTTAAGGAATCCTTAAAAAAATATATAAAAAATAAAAACCATTCTATTAATCATTAATTCGAAAGAACTTCCCAAACTTCATTTTAGTATGACTAATCAAGTGCAATGAGAATTTGATTCATTCTTTTATTGGTTTTTATATTTAATACATGAAGTACTTTGTTGAACAGGAAGTGGTTTTCAAATTTTAATAAAAAAACTATTAAATACTACTACAGACATTGACAAACCTTTTAGTGAATTCTCCAGGCTCTGCAGAACGAAAGTGAGGTAGTTTTTGAAGTGAATTTAAAACACCTTTGATTACAGGCTTACTGCCATGAAGATGCAATTCACAAAGATCTTCACCTGTGTAACTGTTTGGGGCTGTAAAATCAGAATATAATTTAAAAAAGAACAATATTAATTTACTTTTGCCCTTGTCATATGTATAAAATATTTGTTTATCAGGTATATAAAAATGAAACCAGAATTTTTGAATAGAAAGCACATGTTTATTGTATGAAAATGATAACAAATATTTTATTCGAAGTATTGTCTGTTTGCTAGCTATGCATTTTTCTGATCAATTTTTCTGGCAATTTGTGGATGCCATGCCAAAAAAAAATGTTACTCTTTTTATAGCAAACCAGTCATTGAGTCATTTTTGAAAGAAGTGAAGAGTGCTTAGCTAGTGTGTATCCCATCGATGCAAATAAGTGGTAATCAGATGCAGCCAAGTTTGGTGAGTAAGCTGCATGCAAAAATATTTCCCAACTAAATGCCTCAATTGTTTCCATTATCAGTTTTGTGTATGATGCATTATCAAGAAGCAAAATGACTTTGTTGCCTTTTTTTTAATATTCTGGTCATTTTTCATCCAAAGCTTGATTCAAATCGATCAATTATTGTTGGTAGTGTTCAGTTTTAACAGTTTCACTGAGCTTTAGCAGCTCATAATAGATAGCATTCTTCTGATCCCACTAAACACAGTGTATTGTTTTCTATCCATAGTGATTTGGCCTTGCAGTCAATGACAATGGTTCGCCTAGAGATAACTTCGATTAGGATTCTCAAATATATCCAGTTTCCGTGCCTAGTCACAATTTGACGGAGAAATGATTTTTTTTTTTGTACCTGGCAAGTGGCTTTTTCGCAAGTGATGTCTTGTTTTTCCTGGTGTCTTTCATTCAGTTCACATGGAACTCATTTTCTATATCTTCTGGATCTTTCCCATGGCACTTCAAATGTATAGAGATGGCTTTTCATGCCACATTTAATTGATCTACGAGTTATGTTTCAGTGCCATCTTCATGTAGCAATGCTTACAATTCACCGTATTCAAATTTTTTTTCACTGGCAAGTTCATTTTCCACATCAAAATCACTATTTTTGAATTTTTTAAACCACTCAAAGCACTGTGATTTGTCAAGACCGATTTGAAGTCGAAGCTTACAGTGATTTGTCACCATAAGCTTCGACAAGCATTCAATGAAATTCTGCAGCACTTTTCTCCAAATGGGACAAAAAAATTAATATTGACTACAAATTATAATTTCTAGGCTCAAAATTCGACATATTCATAGTTTGTTATAGCATAACCTATATTAGGGTATGAAACTTAAATTGTCGCAAGTTAAAACTCTTTGTTAGATAACAACAAAGCAAATGGCATCAATGACACAATTTGATTGTAACTACATTGACAATAATGTAAATTCTGGTTTCACATTTACACAGCTGGCAGTGGTGCCTCACAATTTGATAAGTATTTAGTCACTCAGTACATGTTTGAGCATTGAAAGTGAGATGGCAATTGTTATTCTTGTTGTGCTGATGTTTGCTCATGTTATTGCTCAATTCCACATTTTTTATAAAATGAAGGGGGTTTTTTGCTGGTGGGAGGGCGGGTTGCATGCAAACTCTTTCAAAAAAAATTTAACAGAGTTAAGAAGTATACTTGATTAAGCACAGAAGAAGAAAAGAGGAAATAAAGCATAGTGGAAAAAAATAGAATAATTTAGATATTGCTCAAAAGTACAATATTCATGAATATTATTCTCCCAAAAGACTAGTTATATTATGTTTATTTTCAAAATACAATCAAACATTGACATCCTTATTCTAAAAAAATTAAATTTAGATCTTTATCTTAAGTCCTTTTACATAAATTTAATATGTTAAACCTTAACTTTTGTTTTAAATCATAATACTAAAAAAAATTAACATTTTATTTTTAAATTTTCTAGCATTGAGCGGCATCTAAATTTGATAATATTTTAAAATTTAAATATTATATTCATAGCAAAAACAATAACATAACATTCAACTTACAAGGAAACCATAAAGCCAAAGCTTTATCTAAGAGTTCATCTGTTTCTGGATCTCTCAACTTACAAAGAACTGCTTTTCTCGCTCCTCGGCAATTTTTTAGTTTTGCAAGTTTTAGAAGAACCTCTGAAGCCTTTGATCCTGATACCCTCACAACAACAACAGCAGGAGAAGAAAGGGCATAAATTGTACTTCTTTTCTGGATATTTATGCATATCCATATATCTGGTGCTAAAACCAGTAAGGTTTGATATGGCTATTAGATGTTTGAATTTAAAATTTGAACCATATTGATATTTTCCATGATGTTTCAAACACCTTTGAAAGAGATCTAAAAAATACAGAAATATTATAATAAAAGTTTTAAAATCCACAAAACATCTGATGTTATTATATTAATTGATTATAATTATTAATTTAAATAAAATCTACATTTAACAGTTCATTATATGGAAGACATGCTTTTTAAATTGTGAACCTGTAAATATTGGCAAGTGGAAAATAATTCTCCATTTTTCAGCAAATCAGTGAATGTATAGTATGTAATTATGGTAATACTAAATTACTAAATTAAAGATATGAAAAATTAAATGAAAATAATGAAATATAAGTATATGTCAAAACTAAATTTAGATTGAAGTCAATAAATAAAGCAAATCAAAATTAATCTATACTTTACAAATTAAAAAGATTAGCAATTTCCATTTAAAAATTATTCCACTCACAAAAATTTGCAATTTTTTTTATTCCTGTTCATAGAAAAAAATGCAGACTTAAATAAAATTTTTTTTTTTTTTTTTTTTTTTTTTTTTTCTGCACTATATCATAACGAATAAACAAAATTGAAACCAATACTAAAAAAAAAAAATTTCACTCATTGAATTAAATGTTTAACATTAAAAATATTAATATTCTTGCTTATTACTTCACAGTATATGATATGACAATACTGCCAGTTTTCAATGTATATAAAATATTTCATTTTAGACTATGTGATAATTTAAAACAACATTTGATACAAACAAAAATTAATAAAATTTTCTTTAAAATTTTAGAGGTGTGCTGATCAATAGTTACTTTTCTCCTATCTGAAGTAAATATTTAAGGGTGATTTATATATTTTTTGTAATTAAAGTTTTCTTTTTAAGCTACAACAATTAGCTGAATTTAATAATTATAACTTCAGCTACATTTCAAATTTAAAGTTGTTCAAAAAGCTGCATGCTTTATTTAGTAAAAATCTGATAAACAAATTTCATGGTATGAAAGATACATAAACTATGGCTTAACTACTCTAGTAAAAGATTAGATATATTAAAGGATTATTTGAGTAGTACTTTACAAAGTTTGCTGTGTTTAAAGAGTGTTTGATGGTTATACCTTCATATACACAGAAAAAAGATATATTTTTAATAAGCCTTCAAAAATAAAACTTTTCTGAATTCCAATGTATGTTTCTTGTTCAGAATATTTATTTTAAAATATGTACAAAAATCCTTTTTTGTGTGAAGAATATTTTACAATTATATACTGATAATTATTTATTCTCTTATATAAATTTGTGTATGAATTTATTGTGAAGTATGATGATTTGAACTTGAATTTTCATGTGGGTATTGAATTAAAAGTAGCAAAATCAGTAAAAAATATGCATATATATATATATATATATATGCAAATAAAAATAAAAACCCATCTAAAAACTGTTATTATATAATGCTATAAAAATAATATGGAATGTTTTCCCTCCTCTAACTCTAATTTACTTTTTAAGGTTCAAATAATAACATACATAATTTATAAGGAATACACAATGTTAATAGTTCAACTAGCGTTTTTTTTTTTTTTTTTTTTTTTTTTCCAAAACTGAAAGTGTTTCGACTTCATATATCTTAAACATTGTGTAAAACAATTAAAAGAAAAATATTGTTTTTGTATGTATTTTTAAAAGTCCCGTTCACCACGGCTCATGCATCCCCTATCATGAGGATATTTGCACCACAATGTAAAACAAAAAAGCAAAAATTTATTAAAGAAAGAAAACGATTAAACTAACAATTATGATCAGTTAATTTCATAGAAAAATATCAAATTTTCTATTACAATATATCAATTTGCTGTAAGATAGTATAAGAAAAAAATTTAAAAATTGTTTAACTATTCTTATTTTTCCCTAATGAATTATCAAATCACATTAAATACAATTAATACTAATTTATTTTTATTCACAATAAGAATTCACTAACTTAAAAAATAGAAAGAAATGACATATTTAACATTTAAGAATTAAATTAATAAGAATTCACTTACTTAAAAGAATAGAAGGAAATGACATATTTAACTTTTAAGAATTAAAGTTAAATAAATAATTGCGAGATGCTTTCAATAAAATTGATGATCACTGGCTTAATAAAATCAGTGACGAAATATTTATTTCCCGTTAGCTCATAATTTATTTGTAATTGAAATAAGTTAATAAATTCCGCGATACAAAAATACAGATTGCTCCCAACTTGCGGTAAAATTTCGATATTAAAATAAATTTCTGTCAAAGACACTTTCTAAATTTAGCGGGTGTTTACATTATTGTAAACGGGAACATGGATACAATCATTAAAAAATATTTCACTTCAGATTAAAATTATTGTCTATGTATTAAGCATTTAATTCAACTTTATTAAAAACCTTTTGTCGCAATGAAAAATTTCTGTGGAAAATTCTTTGATATGAATCCGTATCATCTAATTTATTTTCATAAAAATTAAATTTATTTATGTTTATGAAACGTCCAACTCTGTCCAATTCCCTAATATTTAATTATTTCTAAATGTATGCTGGCAACTTCAAGTTGGCGGTAATATTTGTAAAGAAATATGTTTTTTTTAATTTTGGTTTATCAAGCGATTATAAATATCAGTCACAAAGCAAGTCAAGTTTTGGTATTATCGTTATTAAGATGCTAGATTTTACCAGCAAAATTTCAAAAATTGTTTGTCCGTCTCAAGCAAAAGGACATGTCCAGGTAAAATTTTCAGAGCATCCTTAATTTTTATGAATTTCCTTTATTTATTTTAATTGAAAATTTCTTTATCTTTTTTTTTTTTTTTTTTTTTACAGGTTATATTTGGACCTATGTTTTCAGGTAAAACGTAAGTAAAAATTATTTCTTAACCGTGAATTTCATTAATTATGCAATATATGTGGAAAATCCAAATTAATAAATTTTTAGAAACATTTTCAAATCATTAGTTGCCTTAAAATGTTTGAAAGTTGTTTTTTTTTTTTTTAATTAATTTTCTAAAAAATTTATTTCAGTACCGAACTAATCAGACGTTTAAAGAAGTACCAAATTGCTAACCATAAATGCCTCATTATCAAGTACCCACATGATACAAGATATAGTGAAAAAGAAATCAGTACTCATGACAAGTAAATACAATTTTTGTTGTTTTCATATACACACAAAAATTTCATATATACATTGCTTTTTTTTATAATTTTTTTCTTCATTTTAACTTGAGATATGGGTAATTTTTTTTACTATTTTTGATAATTTTTATGCAATTGATTTTATTTCCAATGTCATTTTTTAATATGATTTATCATTATTGTATTTTCTATCTTTGAAATTATTTTTATTTATGTCTTCCAATTTTTTTCTATTATTTACAGATATAATCCAACTTTGTCTAGACTGAATTACTATTATAATTTTCATAATAAGGTATTACATTTTAAGAAATTTTACTTATAACAATTTTATTTGGAAGAAAAATAATCAAAATTGGCAAAAGATTTGAATTTGCTCTCACAAAGCATATTACTGCTATTCCATGTATCAAAATCTGATACTTCTATCCCCTGATTATATTTTAAAACCTTACTTTATCAATTTTTTTATAAATTTCATTTCATCTTTTTTATGTTTTAATTTTAAAGAATCTTAGTTTTTTAATTTTATAACAAACATCAGTGTATTGTAAAGTTTTCAGCATGGGTTAATCTTTAATTAGCAACCAATATGATAAATTTCAACTCATATTTATAAATATTATTGAACGCAAGTTTGTAATAAAGCATCCCAAAATGTTTCAGACAAACTTTAGATGCTGTATCAGTTGGTATTCTTTCTGATCTGAAGAATCAAACTGAGCATTACAGTGTTATTGGAATAGATGAAGGACAATTTGTAAGTCTTTTAAAAGAATCTTTTTCCTATTATGCACTGAAATAAAATTTAATTCAGTTATATTCGAGTACTGTTAATATTTTATTTATACTCTCTTTTGCACTATATATATATTTTCTTAACTTATTATAAGCAGAAATTAATTTTTCATATGAAATAAATCATTTCCAAATTCTTTTCTTAAGATGTTACAAAATTTGTTTTCAAGTTGATTTACATCATAAAATTTGTTATATTAATTTTTTCCTTATTTTTAAGCTTAAACTATAACCTTATTTGATTTGTTTTGGGGAGGCTCTTATGTTTCTTGGTCTACCCATTTTTTTGCTGTTTTTGTAATTTTCACACATATGTGTTTCTACGAAATTCAGGTAACATAACAGATAAAAAATATTTGTTTTTTAATTGCAACTTTAATTCTTGAAAAATGCTGATATTTAAGAAGTTAGTTTAGTTACTTTTAAATTCCACCATTTAAATTTTAAGGAGGACAACCACCCACCCCAAATTGATAATTTTGTTAATTTTTAAATTTTAATATTAAATATTTAAGAGGTAAATACTCTTAAACCTCTTAATTATTACCTAATTCATAAACTTGCAAAAAATAATTACATAAACATTATTTGATTTAAAAAAATTTAAATCAATTACAATTTATAAAATAAATATAGCATTTTTGTGATCCTCAGCAAGCAGCTCGTGAAACAAGTTGGAAAACATACATGGTCTAAATACTTATAAAATTTACAAATTGTTTTTAAAATTTTGTTTTAAAAACTATTTGTGTTTTGTTTACCATCTTTATTCCTGATATTGATGTTTATTATTTTATTTTAAAAATATTAGAGCTTTTTAAGGGATTTATTATTATTATTATAAATTTTCTGTAATTTGTAATACTTACTATAAAACTTAAAAAAGATTAAATAAAAAAAATCTTATTTGTTATTTATAATGAAACAAAGGTTTTTCTCATTTAATTAGAGGTTTTTTCTACCATGTGTAATTTCCCATGGACTAAAAATGTATAATATTTTAATTTTATTAAAAAATTTATGTATGCTTATAATGTCCATGATAACAAACAATCATGAAGTTCTATCACATGACTCAATTTATTTTTATGAAACAGATTGCATTTATATATTATATTATTATTATTTATATTTCTTTAGTCCTATACCTTGCCTAAAATGATAGGGTTTTTGTTCTATATTATTGGAATGCATCATTAGATGTGTTTTTGAAGGGTATGTATTCCTTAATAGAGCAATCCTCAACATGTTATAATTGACTTTCTTTGGTTTAATTTGTTTGGGGTTTATAGATTTCTTTGACCAATATTTTTTCACATTCTGTCATTGTATATTCTGTGTAAAAAAAAACAAAAATATGTTTTTCTTTTTAATCTGCTAGTGCAGATTTAGCTGTTCTAACTTTTTATTTTTATATTTATTAAATGATTTTGAGTTTTGTTGCTGCAGCTGATATTCATTTCAGAGCCTGAAGAAATTCTTTTTTAAGAGGTCTGAATGTGAAGCACTTCATTGTTTTTGCATTATAAACGCTATGATGGTTTTGTTATACAATTCTAATTTAACAAATACCACTAGTGATTTTTAGCTTACAAAATGGTTGCGTTTTCCAAATCACTCCTTGTTATTCACCATACTCTTTCTGGTTTTGTGTGTCATGTATCATGTTCCTTTTATACATTGTTCTTTAAAAATAAAACTATTTCTTTTAATACTAATTTTAAAGGATTAAAATTGTGATTTAAAAACATGTTAATGGATCTATGTAGTGAATGTTAATATTTAATTAATATTCTTTGCAGTTTTCTGATATTGTCAGTTTCTCAGAGGAAATGGCCAACAATGGAAAGATTGTTATTGTTGCTGCCTTGGATGGGACATACCAAAGAAAGGTAATTTCTGTATATATATTCTTATAATATGCATCTCCATCATTCCTTTTCATTTTATTAGTTTTATTTATTTTCATAAATATATTCCTTAATTTTTATTTAATCTTAGTATAGTTACAATTATTAAATAAAAATAATAGAATTAAAGCATAATTTTTATATTTAACATTCTCATAGCCATAAGCAAAAATTGTCCAAAAAAAAAAAAAAAAAACTGTGCAATTTTTTGCTATAAAACTTGATTGAATTTTTTCTATTCCATAATCTATATATTAGATTAGATTTCTTGTTCTTATTTTGTAGTAGTATTTAAAAAATTTTTTAGCATAAGGTTTTATGATTATTAACAAACTTCTTTAATGTTTCATTATATTGCAAGAAATGTCATTAGTTTGAAGTTTTTATTTTAAATATATTTAATAACTTTAAATAAAAACAATATGTAAGTTCTCCAACTTCCAAAATAGTACAAAAACAATTTTTTTATTAATTAATTTTATCAATTTTGCTGTAAAATATTTAATATTACACATTTATTTTTGCTGCTCATTAAATTTAAATATATTATTTTTATTAACATGTTAAAGAATTTCTGTCTTATTTATTTCTCTTTAATTGATAAATAAAATTTTTAAAAATAAAAAACAAATGAAAGGGGCAATATCAGCGTACTAGCAATATTTCCTAATTACATTTGTAATTAGTTATTATATTTTTAAAATACTTATTATACAATAAAATTTAATAAAAGAATTCAATTATCTTTAAATAAATACACTATATTCTAAAAATATTTGTATTTTAGCAATTTTTTGTAAATACAATTAAAATTAAATGGTTTTATTTGTGCAAATTATATTTATATATTCCTGATCATTTTGTGTTTTATCAATTGTTCATTGAAACTTCAATTAAACCATGTAAAATGATTCATGAAAATTTTGTAAATGATTTTTATTTATCTCCTTGTGAAAAGTTTATCTCTGTAATAACTGAAAATATGTGGTTTTGTATGTTGTTACACATTTTAGCTAAATACTTTGGAAAATTTTATATTCTATTTTTAAAAATTTTGTAACTACAATGTCTGAAAATTTCAATGAATGCATACATGTGAACTTGGTTTTACCCCAAGGTTAAATGGTGACATAGTACATGACAATCATCTCAGAGAACTTGTGTTTTGGCTAAGGTGTGTTGTTCCATCCTCACTTTTCATAGATGTGCATTGAAACACTGTATAATTATGTGACTGCTGATTTGATTTGGTATGCTAGTGACGTTGGCTGCAGTCTACAAGCATTGTCTACTGAATAATCTATTGATATTATATTAAAGAGACACCATTTTTGTGTGTACAATATGTCATATTAAAATCTATCAACAGAAGAAAGTAAAATATTTTAGGTGAAGTGGCTAGCATTTACATTTGAAAACATTTTTAAAAGCAGATACTGTGTTCGAATGTTTTTTAATTTGTATAAATAAAATAATTTAATGAAATAAAAAACAACCTTTAAATTAAAAAATATATAAAGATATCTATTTAAAAAGATTTGACATATATATTCTAAAACATTTAAACAAGCTGATATTAGTCAATAAATTTAGTGTTTTTTTAGAAAAAAAAAAAAAAAAGAAAATTGATTATTAAATGTCAACATAAAAGAAATATTCTCTCATTTCAGAGACATTAAAAAATTGTTATCCCATCCCTTTTCTTTAACTTAAATGAAAAATTTTTTGAGATTTTAATTTGATTTATCATTATCTAAAAATTTATGCATTTCAAATTATGAAACGTAAAAAACTTCTGTTCAATTTAATCTTGTTTTAATTATCAAACCATTAACTTTTGCAGGGTTTCAGTAACATACTCCAACTAATTCCTTTAGCAGAGAATGTCATCAAATTGACTTCTGTATGCATGCTGTGCTTTGGAGATGCATCATACACCAAAAAGAATAGGAAATGAAACACAGGTAATATTTGAAATTTTCTGTTTTCAATAAAATAATATGATGTGATTTTTACCTATTTTTACCACCATTAATAACAGTGTTAGGTTTCTTTTTATACATTTTTTTTAAGGGAAAAGGATGATGCATTATGAAATTTGTAGTCCAATGAAAAATTGGCAAGCAGTATGGCATATTAAAAAGAGTGGCATCATAAAGATGGATTTTAATTGTAATAAAATTAGTTTAATTATTAATAGTTAAACTTATAGATGACCTATGAAAAGAAAAACTAGATGAAAAGTTTCCATTCTGTTATACTCTTTTTCAAAGCAGTATCTCACCTAGCAAGTTATCAATTTATCTATTTTCCATCATGAAACTGGATGTTTGCTGTCCATGCAATCTGCAGTCAGGCTGTATTTGTTTACACAAAAGTGATTATAATTAAAATCCCACTTCCAATGCTGTAAAAAAGAAACACTCATCACAATGTGTTCAAATTTGAATTGAAGACACTTGAAGAAGGGAAAAAAAGTACAGTGTCAAAAAAATTTCCAAAGTGTATAAATAAATGGTGCTGTAAGTGGCACAAAGAAAATGAATTCGGCTGTCAGTGATATTTTGAATCGAAATTACAACATATTTGGCATGAGTTGCACATTAAACCAACTGTAGTGTTCAATGTGCTTGATTGTTTTTTGATGGGAAAAATGATGATTGATTTGATCTAACAGTGTCCCAAGTCACTCAACAATTGGGACACTGTTAGTGGAAAGCCCATCATCTATGGCAAGGTCATATAAAATTGGGTGGAAAAATCGTTTTTTTTTTTATGTCATAGTGTTTCCCCCTTCTTAAGTATCTTCTGTTCAAATTTGAACTCATTGTGATGGTGCTCTTTTTTTTTTTTTTTTTTACAACATTTTGAAAGTGGGACTTTAATTATAATCACCCTGTATATTGATTAAAAGTGTATTTTTTTCATGGATATTTATAATTAGATGCTAACTTTGGTATTTCTTAAATCTTGTATATTTTATGTTTCTTTTCTAATTTAGTTAACTTTTTTCTGCAGCTTGAAGTTATTGGGGAACTGATAAATACATGGCTGTGTGTCGAAATTGCTACGAAGTTACTCCTCCAGAAACAGAAAAAGTGAACAAGATAACCTCTTCTGATAACTTTTGTATTGAAGAGAAGAAAATATCTGTGTCTTAATACAAACATCCAATGCATTTCTTTTAAAACAATTTCCCTTTTATTGCATGATAGGGTTTAAAACCGGTTTGCTCTTATTTGTGATGTTTTTTAACTTTTATTTATTCTTTCAAGGACTCAAAAAAGCATGTAAATATTTTCCTGTATATGTAAGAACTAACTTTATACATGGATGCTAATTGCTCCAGAAAATCTTAGCTAGATTATCAACTTTGCACTATTGATCATTTGCTCAAAAAAAAAAAAAAAAAAAAAAAAAAATCATTGCATCGGATATTTTCCCCATTGAAAAGAGAATGTTTACTATCAGAAACATGTTGTCTGAGTCTTCAACAATGAACAAGTTTCTCCCCTTCCCCCATGTTTTAGTGACAGACTAATCAATGTAATTTTGAATGCAAGAATTGAAAGACCTTTATGATTATAAATAATTTGATTTCATGCTTAATTTTTATCAATGCATCATAATATTATTTCTGAATGATAAGTTATTGTAATAAATCAATTTAAGGCATCAAACAATGGAGGCTATTATAATAAATTGAAGCTTCTATAAATATGCGTTAAAAGTATTATACTTTTTTCGAAATTAAAAAGAAGAAATTTCTTTCTTCATCTTTTTCAAAAAAAATTTTTGTCTTGATATGAAATGTTTTCAATCGCTAATACATTTCTGTTTAAGAAATTTCATTTTTTAAAATGGAATTGAAAATTGGGAGTTCAAACAGAGCTGCGTCATAAAGGAGGAAATGCCATTTAGGGAGAGATTTTAATTGAACTAAAAAGAATTTTAATTTTTGATGATTAAAAAAAAACTTAGATTAAAAGAATTACTCACAAGCTTATTATACTTTCAAAATAGATTTGTGCCATGTCGATCTGACTAGCACTCTTAACAATAATCGATTTGTCCATGTTTGACATTAAACCAGATGTTTACCATTACATGCTATCCATGTTTGGACCATGATTATTATTTAACATGTATTTTTACATTGATTTATTCTTAGGTGTATTAAAAACAACTCAATTTTTCCTACTGAAGAATTACAACTAGGAAGAAGGCAATTGTTTCTTAAAGTAAAGAAGAAACTTTTTATTGCATTAAAAATATATTTTTGAAGATTGTAATTTTTAAAATATTTAGAAATTTTATCTATAAACTATAGTATTTTCATGTTTTTATTCTTGCTTTGTTCTTGAATCAATTACCCACAAAAATTTGGCAATTCTATGTATGTCAATAATTATTTACTGTGATGTTTTCTTTATAAAAAAAAAAACAAATCGATATTTTATATTTTATTCAAATGTACTTTTAACAACCTATTACCTACATAAAATTTTTTTTTTTAGCAAAAAGATAATTTCATTATGATGTTTCATATCCTTCAGAAGTATCTTTTAAATGAGTAATAAATGCTCTTATATACAAAAATTATATCTATGTTTTATCTTGTATTTTTTATACTTTTATGATATTTTTATGTACAAAATAAATTTACATTATTTCTTTTGTGTAATTGTTGACTTTTTCAAAAATCTTTTTATTTTAATTTCTAACATCATTCATTATTTTAAGAAGATGTTATCTTAATTATATCTTATTTAAGGAAAAAATTAATATTTTTCCAGTTCAAGTAATTTCAATACACTTTTAATCCTCCGTTCGATAGTTTGGCGCAGATCAAACCATCGTGGTTATTTTCCCCCTCCTCTCACATAGATTTAGTTGTTTATTGACATGAACAGACAATGCTGCTTGCATTTTGGCCCAGTATTTATTGTGTCAGTTTTTGGTTTGAGTGCAGTGTTACACATTAAATATATACATGTTTTAATCATTTAAATTTATCTAGAGTGCTTTTGTTATCCCCCTTTTAGAGTGCTTGATAATTGGCAAAAACGCTCATCCGCCAAAGCCACGTGGTGCCAAATTTCTAGATTAGAGAGAGGTTAATGTATTTAGTTCAAAAGATGTTTTTCAGGAAAGTAAATTGAATTTAAATAATATTTTATCAACATTGGGTCGATTGCTCTTTGTGGACCTTGGCCTACTTCAGAAGTCCTTCCCAAGTCGCCCTCCCATCAGAAATGGATTTTAATTTTTTTTTCTTTGAGTATGGCCAAATTGTCATCCAGAAAAAAAAAAAATGAAAAGACTGGAAGTTTTTTTTTGTATGCCCTATTTATGTTTTCATCAGCATTCCTACACTCGTCATCCAGTCAGTTCATTTCGACATTTCCTCTGTACCTATCTTCTACCTTCACAAGCTCAGCAGGCTCTGGTTGCCTCAACCACGTGCTCTTTCCAACGTCTTCTATCTGCAGCGACTCCTATCCAGTCCGTAATTTTTTAAGTCTTTTCAATGCCATCTAACCATTTACTCGGTGGTCTTCCTTTAGTTTGGAATCCCTCAGGTTTTTTGAATGTCAAATTTTAATAGGATTATCTTCTGAGCTTCTCAAACATGACCAGCCATCTTAATCTATTACTACAGATGACTTTTTTTTTGGTTGTCTGCAGAGCCTGTCAATTAATTTGTATCTTATTCGCCAACATCCTCACCTTGCACTGGGCCAAAGATTGCTCTGATGATTTTCCTCTTAAACATGTCCTATGAGCATTGTATGTCCTTATTTGAAGTTCATGTTTCACTTGCATAAAGTAAAATTTATATAAATCTTCTATGTTCTCAATGGTTTAATATTAAGTCTTATGTGTTCTTAATGTTTTTAATTCTTATATGGTCAGTATATGTTTTGCGGCTGATGAGATTAGATCTCAGTTGATGTCTTCTCAGCTAAAGAAAAACTTGGCAGCCTTTTAATTCTGCTATCAATTTCTGTTCTTAGCTTATTTTTATCATTAATCATAGTGCCAAGATATTTAAATTCATCAACCTTTTTCCGTTAATGCGCATTTGGTTGTAATAATTTACTGTGGAAGGCAAGATTTCTATGGATTTGGTTTTATCCTCATTGCTTGTGATAGAGAAGATTCGAGAACTTAAAAGCCTCAATTGCTGCCTTTTCTGATATGTGCGTAC